>JAGXJF010005144.1:0-23401 GCA_019208055.1 Stipa capillata | reverse complement strand
ACTTTGGCTTCCTCAAACATCAGGATGAACTTCCTAGTTTAAGGGATATATTTCCTCCTTCTTAGAGGTTACCTTATCGTCCTGGGATCCTTACCGGATACGGGTATACTTCGGTAATCCAGGGAATCGTATATCAGATACTTCCTAATATACGGGATATTGTACTATTCATCATCAATAATAATATAAATCTATTGATATCTCACGTCCCTTTTACATGAAATGGGCTAGAAGGAGCCGTTTTCAGCCCATACAGCCAGTAAATTGCCTTCCGTGACTGTCCAATTATTTGAATGAATTAGAGGGAGACAGACGAGATTCAGGAGACAATATCTTTAAATCACTCACACAGATTAAGTGAGCATGTTCTTTTCTTGTGCAACATTTTCAACTTAGCCCTCCTATGTCTAATTCCTTGCTCCGCTCCTGGTTACTATCAGGGAATTAGTCCTACCGCGATCGTTCGATGAGAGCTTTCATCGGATGTCTGACGTCTAGGAGCTCCCGTAGAAAAAATATGTTACCCCAGTGTGTTGAGCTATATTAGGTAGAATATTGCCACACCCTCGGCTCCGCTTTATCGCCCTACCGAGCTTTGCCATGGCCCACATCGCGCCTCTAGTGCCATACGTACACAGTCTGCGCCATACATCTGCTAATGCTTTTATAATTCTTGGATGGGTTCCTAATGAGCTAATGCTTTTATAATTCTTGGATGGGTTGCATGGCTGTGCCCATAAATCTGTCTGGCCATCCACCAGACCTCCCTGCAGCCTGCACTACGCCCCACCACCGTGCACACATGCAGATAGTATCGATTAGCAGTGAGACGCGGAGATCCAAACTCAGCAAGCTATGCTAGCTATAATGCAAGCTAGCTTAACTTATCCCCAAGAAGCTGGAGGGACAGCGTAGGGACTAGGGAGCACGCCTTGGCAGGGAGTAGAACCGAGCATGAGAGGTTCGACGTTCTTCTCGAGCACACTAGCCCAGGCAGGCAGTTCAGGCGGCGTAGCTGGAGGAGGGCCTCAGCATCGCTCTGTTCCCATGACCACTTAGTGATGGAAGGGTACGTATGCTATGCTCGGCAAATCATCGATAACCTGTGAGATGATCAAACATAACTATGAGCTAGCATCCACGGCCGACTTCCAGATTTCCCGTAACGTTAACTGCAGGCGAACTTGGGCTACCACACAAGCCGCTGTAGGCGGCATTGAAGAGACGCAGGTTCACAAGCTGGGTGGCGTCCGGCAAGGGTCCAAAGAAGGCATTATGATCCAAGCGAGCCTCCACAAGGCTTGTCATGCCTGCCATCCCCGAAACCATGGTGTATGTCCTCCCAGATCTGTATCCTCGCCAGAGACAACCTCTCGAGGACCGGGAATAAGGTGGCATTGCCGAAGAAGGGCGGGAAGATGTCATCAATGCTTGCGTTGTTGACCGAGAAGCTCTGTAGGCCAGAGCAGGTGAGCACGTCCTTCGGGTTGAAGGGTGTTATCACGGCGTTGTTGTCGAGTATGAATGTTTCGAGGGCGGGTAAGTGTGGCGTACCCGGTTTTAAGGCCGGATAAACCCATGTGTATACTGTACCGGTCCCATGATCAGTAGCTGGTACACACAAGTTAACCTGTATATCAAGGTCATACACGCACTTATTTGAATATGACATATGACCGATCTTCAAGATCGAAAAATTTTAACTTTAGCCCAACGGCTAAAAATCTTGCAGCGGAAATCAAACGGTGGAGTGGCCCATCAATATGCCATTCCCGACAGGCAATTGACTAGGGTTACGCCTTAGCTTTCGCGGATACGGACGTTGCTTTCGATCTGTCGATCCTTCTGTCTGGCCAAATCAACAAGCCAGGTGAGTACATTGAATGTACTTGCAAGCTTCCCACCGGGGAGTTTGATACGGATATAGATGTATGCAGAGGTATTTCAAGAAAATGGCTATATCCTATGTTTCATATTGTGCGAGAAAGTAAGTTTGCATATGAAATACATAAATAGATATTAAAAGCAGTTTTCATAAATTGTCATGGCATTCCGAGACAAGCATTTGTTTCATCTTTCTTCCCTGCTACAACGGGAAACATATCTGTGCTTTCCGCTACAACGGAAAGTTTGGTAATCACCCGCTTCAACGGGAAGTCTCTGCTCACCCGCTACAACGGGGATACTAGGGCTTGCCCGCTCCAACGGGGAAATCCCTTCTTCACTTCTCCCGCCACGACGGGGAACTTTCAGGTCACCCTGTGAACACGGCGGATCACGTCCTTAACCCATAACCCATTTTTGACTTTGAAAGTCAGTCTACTTTAGTGTGGCCTAACCAAGTTTGTCCTTGACCGTGGACACGGCTATTTGAATAGTTTTAACCCTCTGCGGAGGTGGTACGGCTTTACCCACACGATGTAGGTCACCCTGGGTATACTTTGCGACGCATACTACCAGAGCTAATACAACGAGACTCTTCACCGGAGTAAACCTAACCATGAACCCGCCAGAAGGACATGTCCTAAACCTAGCTCGAATCAGTATCATCGCTTGCAAGGAGGTTGGTGTTCCAAATTTGTGGCGAACAAGCCATCGCTTTCCCGCGGAAACTTTTCTCTACAGAGGCTACAACCTCATCTGCACGCTTCACACTGTCTACGGGTTCATGCTACTCTCAGACCGGGTACTAGGTCAGGTCCTTCCCATAAAGGACATGTAGACGTACGGTAAGACTTGGCTAAACGACACTTAAGCTCGGTCCTTATATGATCCGACAGGGACTTCACACCTCACCCGTAAACAGGCCGCGAGAACCACGCCGGGCATTACCTCGCGTTTTAACAAGCTTCCTGCTTTCTCCCTTCATTTTCGACCCGGATCAAAATCTTCTCCATTTTTGCTTTGTTTTCACAAAACCTCTTTACGGTAAAATATCTCAACCCATGGATATAGTACCTTCATACACCCTTGGACACGACGGTCCGTTTTCAAACTTTCACCACATGAAATATGGGAGCATTCCTTTCTTTTTCAGAAAATCCTAATTTTGCTAAGGCAGGGCTAAGCATACATACATACTCTACCCTAGATTTCCGATAATATTCTCGGAATATGTAGTCCTTAGGGTGACAAGGAATGCAGGGTCGAGCTAGGGTTTTCTAAGTGTCGGACATAACTAGACTACATAAAATAACAGTCGTAAAACATAGCATGCATGTTTCGTTAACAACATAATATTTTGTAATCATGGGTTACAACATGATCAAAGGTAAAGAGCTTGCCTGGCAACGTTGAATATCTCAGAGCTTGGTTTGGTTTCGGCGATGTTCGAATCCCTCCCCGCGAAACAAGGCCACGTTGTAACTACACGTCGAAGAACATCGAATAAGTAATGATGCAAGGAAGATCCAATTAAAACCAAAATACGGTCACGCAGCACAACAAACAGGTACTGAACATAGATTAAGCTAGGGTTTTCAAAATGACGAGGTGGATTTATAGACACATAATGCAAAGGTCTTTGCATATCAGAGAAGTCTATGAATGTATTAGCATTTGAAAGTTTTTAGCCCTCATATAAAGTTTGGGTCCAGAGGACGTTACACAGGTTTCACAGTTTTTAGAAAACCATATTAAACTATTATGGCGAGATTAAAAGACATGTGTGCATGTATATATATACATTCATGCGAATAAGAGATGATCTGCAATTAATGGATTTTCAAAACCCTTATCGCTTTTATGGTGTGAAAGGTTTTGAAGATAAGGGATATACTGATATTAAAATTACTTGATTGGTTTTATGCAACAAGGAGTTAACCAATTTAAATTATGCTAGAGGAATATATGACGTGCTCAACTGAATTGTTTCAAATTTGAAAATTCAAATTATTCCAAAAATTATGAAATTGGTACTGCTAGGTAGGATTTGATTTTAGATGAATATAGGAACAAGAATGGGTCAATCGGAGCTACGACGAAGGAGTTATGGGCTCCCGAAGTTCTACTGGGAGAGGAGAAGAGGGGAAGGGTTTCGGATCTGAAGAGGGGGATGACGTCGGTGACATATTGGAGAAAATACGCCTTCAGTGGCGGAAAGTGGAAACAGAGAAGACTTCGAAGGAGAATACGTTTTCTCAACCGGAAAGCGTAACCAGAGGTGTGCAAAGAGAAATACGCTTCCCAGTGGGGGAAAACGGATTGAGGAGATTTGCGCCTTCATAGGAAGAAAATAGATATGGGTCATTACGCTCCCGCAGGAACTGACATTGGGCCGCAGCACCTGCCTACTGGTGGGCCCAGCTACTATTAACTCTAACTGGTACTAGGAGCTAAGCAATTTATTAAAGTTCAAGGAAGAATTTAGGCCGAGTAAGGGAAGGGAGCTCGATGTCTCGCCGTCGACAGCCGGAGCACATCGACTAGTGGAGAGGACCGTGGCAGCGCCGAGACTTCCTGGGCAAAGGATGATGTGCAGACGGCGGACCTGGCGGCTCAGCCAGGGCATTACCGTTGTCGGCGAATTCAGGCAAGTTGGGCCGCGGCGGTGAACGGCGAGGAGCGAGGCTCGGTCGAGGTGACGCAGAGCGTCGGGTCGAGCGGTGGGAGGCTGTGTCGATGTCCCGAGCGGCGAGGAGGGCGGCGCTATTTCTTATCAGTGTCGGAGGCGCTCGGGGATAATTGCGCTGGCGAGGAGGGCGAATCAGGCGGCACTGGTGGGGTTGCCCCTAGAGGTAGATGGCTGCCGTCGTGCGCTCAAGTGGTGGTGACGGGTCAGCACGGACCCAATCAATGGCAAGGAGGAGGGGCTGCTCGAGCATTGGCGGCTTGCTGAGTGCGTTGGCGGCCTAGTAGCGGTCCCGGAGCCGGAGAGTCGCCGGAGCAGGGTTGGGGTGTGGCGCGGGGGAAAGAGGCCTTCGGTTGGCGAGGTCCGAGTAGAGGTGGGGAGGAGAGCTAAGGGAGCTCGAGTGAAGAGGAGGCTTGGAAGAGGCGGAGCTCCGAGCAGCGCGAGCCGGGGTCATGGGGTGGCTGGCCGGCGGCATCAGGCGGAGACGGCAGTGGAGTGAGGAGGGAGAAGGGGTTGGAATGGAGGGGTAGCTCAGTGAACTGAAGAGAGGAACTCGAGGGGCATTAGACGCAGCTCGGGTTTGAGGCACTAGAGCAACTCATTTTGGGGGAATAGCTCAGCGGCTCGGGAAAGAAGAAACGGAGCCGCTTGTTATGAGAAGGAGGTAGCTTGGAGCTTGGGGAATGAAGGAATCGGGGAGAAGGAACCGGAGGGTGAATGGCTGTTCTTTGAGACGCTCCGCTGTAGAAGAAACGATGGCGTGGGGAAAACAAGTGGGAAGATGTGAAGGAAGGTCCAAAGGGAAGCAGAGCTTCGGGGGGGTGACAGCGATAGCTCGGGCTGGCCTTTACACTGAACTGAGGGAGAATTGAAGAGAGTAGGTGGGTAGGTAGCAAGCACTGTGGCTGTAATGAAAGTTGGGCACCGAATTTAGGTGAAGGAGGGGCGTGGCTCTGCAGAGCAGTGAAGGAGTGGAGCTGAGAGGAGGAGGAAGTGAGAGTTAAAGGGATGAGACGGTTAGGTGAGCTCCCAGGGGAGTAGAGAGAATAGCAGAGGAAGAAGAAACATAGAGAGGTGTTCGAGTAGGAATAGTTGGGCAACTCTCACGTGGTTGCAGCAGAAAAAGAAAAAGAAAGGTAGGAGTAGCAGAGCAGTACATGGCTTGACCGGGGAAATGAAGAGCGATTATTTTGGGGAGGGTGGTGGAATAATTGTTGATTTTTCGAAAGAGTATTTGGAGGGGTTTTAGTTCAGGGCTCAAATTTGATTCAAAATCAATTTTGAAATGGTTTGAAATATTTGCACTGGACCTCAGGATATTTTTATAGAAATATGTCAGGAAGGGTCTCGGAATATTTCTGGAGTTTTTATAGGACTCATGGCGTTGTGGATAAGTATGGTGAACGGTAAATAGGGTTTTAATTATAGTAAAAGGATAAATGAATAAATGGTTATTTGGTAAAAATTATAACAGGACGGATATTTTCTCCCGGCATGGTAACGTGGTAGAGGTGAAAAAATATTCGTATGACATATGGTAAGGAGAGGGAGAAAAACCATGGTGGTTAGGGTTTTACCGAGAAAAGTAAACCAGGGTTTGGAGTGTAGGTGCCCATATACACTTGGGAAATTTTAAGCATATATATATGGTGGCGACAAGGTTAGATTAGACATAAGAAGTTGTGGAGGGTGAGGGTTTTGGGAAATATCACCGGTGTACTCATATATACGCAGAGGATGGCAGCAAAGCCGCACGAGGAATTAGGGTTCTGATTCGCAGCTCAGAAGAATGGATTAGGGTTTGCATATATGTGCGTACATAGAAGCAGTATATATGTGCACACACTCGCGATAGGACATGGCGGAGTAGTTGGCAGAAGATCACGTCATTCGAAGGGGGTTCGTGACATATATATGTTTCAATTTCGCAAAAGTACCATGTGGGCACTTAGCTGCAGATGTGGGTTTAGGTTGCACCGGCTAGATAGAAGGGGGAGGGATGCTGAAGGTATGTTTGTGGCGGGAATGCAAGGGTGGTTAGCCATGCATGGAGACAATGTGTAAGGCAAGGTTTGTACTCCTTGCCGGACAGAGTTTCGACAAAGCAGAGGTCAGGGGAATTGGAACAGAGGTGGAAAGATTGTGGTTGACTCACTTTAGGGTTTTGCAGAAACATGATTTGAGTAAAGGTTTTACTTTGGTGTAATTTAGCTGACATCAGCAGCGAAAAAGTTTTTGTTGGCCCTAATTTTTAGGTTTCGAAAAATTCAGGGTGTTACAGTAAGCTGGCGAAGAACCTGTCGGGGAGGTTGAAGGAGTTGGAGCTGAGGTCGATGGCGCGGAGTGCTGGAGCGGCGTCGGCAAGACGGGGAGGTCGTCGTCTAGCCTGTTGAAGCTGAGATCGAGGTTGGACAGGAATGTGAGCTTGCTTAGGTTGGAGCCGTTGAGCATGCCGGCAAGGCTGGCACGGCTGGCGCTGATGGAGGTGACGCGGCCAACCTCATTGCAGCGCCCGCCCACCGAGGTACCGTCGCACGGGTCGGAGGAGACGCCCCAGCCAAGCGACTAGGCGCGCGGACCGACGTGGCAAAGGCTTGCATGGCCACGACGTCACCAGGATCTGCGGGCGCGCAGACTGCGCCCCAGGGGACGCCGCCTAAGACGATGGCACTAGTACAGAAATAACCATCCCAAACAGTTGAAATGTTACATCACAAACGGTTTTATGAACCGTGACCAATTGTCTGTTGCGGATGAGGGGGTCATATCCCAAACGGTTCTGTGGCCATTTGGGAAGAGAGGCACATCCCAAACAGTTAATACAGAAGAACTGTGTGGGATGTCCTCGACATCCCAAACGGTTAATAAAGCAGAAGCGTGTGGGATGTCATCCACATCCCAAACGGTTAATAAAGTAGAAGCTTGTGGGATGTCATCCACTTCCCAAACGGTTAATACAGAAGAACCATGTGGGATGTCCTCGACATCCTAAACGGTTAATAAAGCAGAAGCGTGTGGGATGTCATCCACATCCCAAACGGTTAATAAAGCAGAAGCGTGTGGGATGTCATCCACATCCGAAACGGTTAGTATATGGAAACCGTTTGGGATGTGTACCACATCCTAAATGGTTAATACGGAATAACCGTTTCGGATGTGTAGTCGTCCCAAACGGTTTCCCTATATTAACCGTTTCGGATGTGAATTTACAGCAGGAAGAAATAGTTTGTTTTTTGCCAGCAACCTGCATATGCATCAGAATTTGAGCAGAATTCATATATATAATAACATTTCATCAGAATATCCAGCACATACTAGAACTGCACATTTTATTCACATAACCATTCATCCAAACATTAATCCATTACACAAATGCATCCACACTTGAATCAATTGCGAAATCCATTACAAGTACCAAAATGCATTACAAAATCCATTAGAAAGTATGAATTAACATCAGCTAAGGACTGTGGAACGGTCCTTTTGGAGATAAGACTTTCACATCAAAGAAGTAGGTGAATTGCCCTCGAATCTCTGCGAGGTTGGGCTCCTTCATCGACTTTGATCCCATTGAAGAAAAAAGCTACAGCTAGTAAGTTAAATGTCGTGGCTACAGCTAAAATGGCAAGAAATACTAATAACTTACGAGAAATTAACCTGCGTTATCCCCTTAACGTCTTTGATCTTCTTTGAAACAGCGATGACTTTCATCATGTAGTGGCAAACATAATAGGCACAAAGGTTGGTTCCTGCGGGTTGCTGGGCAACCTGGAAAAATTAAATCTCAGGCATATTAGTAATGGATAGAATTTTTTGGGAACTTAGATGATATCGGACAATTATATACTTAATCAGGGAATACCTTAATTTCAAAATCGTGACGTCAAGTCTTGGCATCTCCTAGCGCTGATCTCCCTCCACGAGCAACGGCGTTGCGTGTCCTAAGTGATTACAAAATTTAAGCAAATAGCACAAGAAAGAAAGAATAGAACTAATTACGAACGAAACGAAATGTGGTCTACCACCTGTTGATGAATCCGCGCATTGACGAGTAGTCATGAGGCTTATAGGGATCAAAGTATGCTACCCTTTTATCTTTCGGCATGAAGACAATCAAGATCCAATGAAAGCTGCCAAAGTTTTTCTCCCCGGTCACAACTCATGCAGCCCATGTTGTATAAAGTATAAATATGTGAAGTATAGTGTATAACTTACAACTCATTGTATGGAAGCATTATGAAGTGTTTGTCATGATGAGTCGTCAATGCGTGTACTAGGTAATTGTGGACGAGCTGAGGGTTACCGGTGATGGTTTGTGCAGAGACCAACTGTGGGTCGACGAAACCCACCGGTTCTTTTCTTACTTTACATTCATCGATCATGTGCCTAAGTATTGAAAGTAAGAGTTAATATGTATGCATTTAGCGGCATTATGCTTGAATGGACACAATGATCATGAAATACTTACAATGTAAAGCATCTTATAAGGGAGGCGTCGATTTCTCAAAGGTTGAAGAGGAGGAACAAGTCCTCGAAGCCTACCGTGCAATCACGCGCTTGGTGGAGGAAGTGCTCCGGCTTGAAATACACAGGTATACTAGCTTATCTTGCTGCACCCTCCCTGTTGGAGACGTCCATGTAGTACGCATGGAATTTCTGGCAAATCAAACCTACACGCGCGAGTTCTTGTTGTCCCAGCAATGGTTGGCTAGGCATGTATTTCGGGGCTACGTCCAGGGGAGGGAATATTTTGTTGAACTCCTCATCGATTAGCATGTTCGGATCCTTGGTAAGCGATTTTGCTTTGCCCTTTTCTTTGCCCTTCGTCGGGCCCTTGCGTCAGTCTTTTTGGCTGTAACCCTCACCGGGAGGGTGCCGGTAGATCAAACTTGCGAGCGAACTTGGAAGGTAGCACCGGTGGTGCCGATAGCTGCAGCAGCTCTTTGATGTTGGCATGTGTCCTCGGTGGCGGTGCTGATAGCTGCAGCTGATCTTGGATGTTGGCAGGTGGCTCAACAAGCATACTACAGGGTTCATTAGGCCTCGCTAGGGGTACTGACAACTGCAGCTGATCTTGGATATTCGCAGGTGGCTCGACAAGCATACTACGGGGTTCATCATGCCTCGCTAGGGGTACTGACAGCTGCAGCTGATCTTGGATGTTGACAGGTGGCTCGACATGTAGCCTTGGTGACGCCGGTACTGCGTCCTCCAATACTATGTCCTTCTTGGGCCACTGGATGAATGACCCAATTGCGTCTCCCAAAGTCTGCATGTCGTCGTCCACGCTTGCATGGAATAGCGGGACTCTAATGAATTTGGGTCAACACTGTCGACGGTGCACCTAGAAAAACCTGCTGCCATCGCCACACTGTGTATTGTACCCCCTTGAGCGGGCGGATACACCAACCCGGAAGCAGTCTCCAAAGGAAAACCCAATTGGGCTATAATCACTTGGAGCTTGCACTTCTTCAGCTCGCTGATGCCATCGACTGCATACGTTGCGTTGATATCATCGAGACATTCAGGTCCAGCTGATGCGCAGCTATTTCGACGGGCACCGGGGCTGAGGTGTCCAAGACTTTCTTGTTGTGATCTCAACCTTTCCTCCATGGCATCCCTCTCCTGTGTCAACCTAGCCTCGAGCATCTATTCAAACTCGGGCTTAAGTATTTGATGGAGCTCGGATTTCATCCGCTCACTTTTGCGATCCGCTTTGGCTCTTTTCCATTCTTGTCTCGACTGTTCATCGAGTGGGAATGCCTTGCTATGTCTGACTAGGAGCCCTTGACCACGAGTACGGCCGGGTGCTCCTTCGTTCCCAAACTGGCTGTGAGAATGTCGTCAGCCCTAACGGATTGAAAAGAACCTTGGGAAGCTTGAACACTCAGCTCCTTCTGCATAGGGCAACAGATGGTACGTAAGTAATCATTATGTTATTAATTAATTTACATACTACTAACTCGGATGACCAGGTTTATGATAGGTTATCGATCGTACCAGGTGTTGGTAAACTTCTTGGTCAGCAGGGTTTTGGAAGGTTGTTTGACCCGAAGAGCTGGTAGTAGACCTCCCTCTACACCAGTATCGAGCGCGCTCCGTCTCGACATTAGCAAATGGTGGATCGGTGCCCCAAAGGCGTGCTTCTTCATCCTCCTTCTCCCACTGTCTCTTTTTGCCGTAGTATCCTTTTGTGCCCATTCTGTGCGGGTGTTTGTTCTTTGCCACTAAAACCTTGTATTCTTCACTTTTGCGATGAAATTCAGATGTCGTCTTCATCTCCACAAATTTATCACAGTCTTTAGGTGTAATCATCGGGTAAGGGCCAAAGGGCTCCTTTTGTTCTTGGACAAATTTCTTGTTCAACACATGTTTCCAATTCTTCCACGAACCGCAAGCCTTCAGTTCCGCGGCTCGTCGCACATCCTTGACCCATTCTCGGGCACCATGAAAGATTCCATTATCTCGTCTACTAATAATCTGTGTTCGTCCTTGGTTACTTGCTTCCAGTCACTTAACAGGATGCTGACTCGACCCCTCGCGACCACCCCGCATATGGTCCTAAATTTTTTCATAGTTTTTTCTGGTTCTATAGGAGCCCCAGATTCCTCGTGGATGGCCTGCACTTCGAAACGTCCCTTTGGCTTCATTGAGGGTTTTCTAGAACGACGCACTGATTTTGCCGAGGAGTCAGATAGTGTTCTCGGCGACGTCTGTTCAACAGGACCTCTAGCCGCTGTCTGCTCATCGGACCTCCTCAGAGAGGCATTATCGGACAACATCTAGTGAATCAAGTTATGTTACAACAGCAGTGTACCAAGATATCCATAAGCACATATTCTAATACCACTAGAACCAAACATGCAGGAGTCCACATGTTTAAATGCTGTAAGAAAAATAAACATGGCGATAGTGCACAATGTGCTCCGACTAGAGCTCCAAATCAAACTAACACCAACTCTAGTTCGAGTTATACTAAAAACTACTATGCAGTTCAGGAAACCTAATAAACCATATTACCACTGCTCTGATTCCAATCAGTCATATAATACCTAATGACTGAGATTAACTATTCCAGCAGTACCACAGGCAGAGCTGTTCATGAGCCCACATTGACCATCTTACCAGTACAGTGGGCGATGGAGTGGAGGGCAACCGACCAGCTAAGAGGGTGTTCACGTGGGCGCTCGGGGTGGGGGAGGCGGTCCTCGAAAATGGAGACGATGACGACGGCGCTCGGTGAAAGAGCATCTAGGCCCCTAAGTGGTTTTGATGGTTAATGGCAACTCAATCTGGGATCTAATGTTTACAATGAGTGTAAGCAGGTTAAATAGGTTCCAGGAAGAAGGGTCATCAAGGGAATGATGACCACCAAAAATGGTACAAAGGTGGTTTCCAGGACAAGGGAATGGCTGTGCTAGGCAGCTGTGTCACAGCTGTGAAGAAGCCAGTGCTGTGCAAGGAGTTGCAAGCAAGGTGATGGTGGCTTGATGTGTCAAGGGCCGTGAATACAGTTGGTGGCAGGTAAAGCCTAGATTTGCTAGTTTCTTTGAGTCCATAGGAAACACCCGTACTATCAAGAGGGATGAAGTAGTAATAATCTGTGCAGGATCTTTTGCTCAATGCTCAGGGTGTTGAACAGTGGCACTGATGCTTTGAGGTCATTAGCCCTGTGTCAATAGTTTTGCACAAGCGTGAAACTGGTTTGTGTTAACACTCTGCAGTGCTAGCAGTAGAAAACCCTAGGGGCTAGAGTCACCGTTGTGACACAGCTGTGTCACAGGTGGTCTAGCGCTCTATGACTCAGGTGCATCTCTGTACCAGGGGAGAGCTTGTAAATGCTAAGGGACCTACACTGCGATGGTTTATCTGCTGAGTCAGAAGACTGTCGGAGGTTCTCTCCTTATTAGGGATCAGAGTAGTTGTATGCTGAGAGCATGTCATGTGCCAAGACCGGGCTGAGTAGTGCTGCTACGTCAGTTAAGGGTTCACCTGTGTCAGCCTCTGGTGACACAGGTGTCGGTCTGCCCGAGCTGGTTATAGGTTGGGTGTAGTGTGTAGCTGTTGTTCGCACGAAATTGGATCCGTGAAACACCTAGGTGATGGGAGTCGCCAACCGCACTTACGTGTGCGATAAACGGATGCTTTTCGAGCAAAGCAACAAAGGATAACTATCGTACTTACGCGTACGACAAGCGATTGCTTTCCGAGCAAAGCAACAAAGATCTTCTTACTTACGTGAAGAAGAAACGACTGTTTTACGGCGCAAAACAGCAAAGATCTACTACTAAGATAAAAGATAAAAGGTAAAGATTGATTTGATCGATTGTTGGATGATTTTAATCGGCCGTCACCCTTTACATATTTATAGGGCGGCTGGTCTTCCCGTAGGAGGTTCGGACTCCTAATCCTAATCTGATTACAAATATATCTCTTTCCTTGCTTAAAGGATCTGGATTCTACCGTACACGTAACTTTCCATACAAACCAAGATAACTTTCCAAATCTTAACTGCTTCGGACGCCGACATCCGGACTCGTTTCGGCGCACGGGATATCCTTCCTTAACAAACTGGATAAACTTCCAAATCTTGTAGGACTCTCCTTGATTGCCTCGCCGCGTTTCTTGCGCCTCAGGCTGAAGTCTCTAGCGTCGGGTAAGTCTTGAAGGGTAGTACTGCAATTCAGACTTGCTGAAGATGGTCCTTCACGGGTGCTCGGGGACGAACTTGGACCACTCGGGAATCCGCCGAATGCTCGAGGGACGAACTCGGACTGCTCGGGGATCCGCCGAGTGCTCGGGGACGAACTCGGACTGCTCGGGGATGAACTTTGTACCGCTCGGGAGTCGGCCGAGTACTCGGGAAAAAACCCCTCGGGGCTGGAGACCTTCTCGGGGCTGGGCCACTCGGTATCACCAGTACTCGGGGTCGATGTCGCTCGGGGCCGCCACTGTTGAATACCCAGAGGTACCGCTCGTGACTTGATGGCGTAGTGGGCGCTCGGGGACACCTCAAACGGGCACCTTCACACTTTGGGATATGACGACTACTCGGGATGCAGTGAGCACTCGGGGGCACTCGGAAACGCCACGAGCACTCGGTATCAAGTATACCGCGAGTGTCCAGGCCACTCGGCTGTATTAATCCTGCATGTAATAGTAAACGCTGCATCCATACTGTTAGTTTCATCATCTCAACTTCCAGTAAACCTAATACTTAATTTAGCCCACTGAATAAACCTTCAAGCCAAATTACGCTGCAAACAGCTGTGTCACCGGTGCCTATCACCGGTGGCTCACTTAATCCTACGTGGCAACAGTGTAACGGTCGGGTTCCCTGCAAACCCTATATATAGGGGACCAGGGGAGGTCTTTGACCTCAACCATCCAAGCTAGCTCAAACCAATAAAGCATATTCGACCGTTGCAAGCCTCTTTCACTCGGAATAAAAGCAAACCTTCCTAAGAGAGTTAGAGTCCTTGAGCAAAAGAGCATTTGGTTCCTCCAAGATTCGTTGCTGCTGAATCTATTACTCTTGGAGTGTCTACTCCTAGACGGGCGTAGGAGTTGCTGGTATCACCCAAGCTTGTGTGGGCTGAACCAGTAGTTTGTGAAGGTGATCTGAAGTCTACCTGCTGCAAGGCAAAAGGACTTCCACAAGCAAAGCAAGAGGCCTGATCGTCAGGTACTCGGAGAACAAGCACGATTCAGTGCTGGCTATCTCTTTGGAGTAGTCTCTCCAACGGAGACGTACCTCTCTGAGAAGAGCAGGGAACTTCGGTGAAAAACACCTTGTCTCTGAGTACTTACTGCATTACTTATAGTCTTGCTATTCTTGCATGCTTGTGTGATCTTAGACTTATTCTGTTCATCTGTCGTAGATCACCTTTTTGCCTGTGCTATCCTAGCTATGTCACAGTTGCTATTGATCATATCTCTTACCTGTGCTAGCTACCTGTTACACAGCCAGTTAGGTTGCACATTATTTCTAAGTCTTTAGCTCACCGGTGTTAGTCACCTGTGTGACAGCTATGTGTTAAATCATACATAATATATTTCCTGTGCTGTTCACCTGTTACACAGTTAGCTCACCCTGCAACTAGCTAAGATTTAATCTGTTCAACAAAATTGAAAGAAGTAATTTTAATTAGCCCCCTATTCACCCCCTCTCTGGTCGGCACCTTCGGTCCTTTCACATTGTCATGTCAGTCTGGTGCTCTTATCATTGTCAATTACAAAAAATGCATGGTGTATATTCATGTCTTTGTCACTTAGGTGCATGGGTAGAAATCATAAAGCTTCATTGCAAAAGAGTCATAAATCTTCATTGCACAAGGTTCTAAATAGAGATAAACTGATGCATATGCTTTAGTTAGATATCATAGACCATACAACCAAAACCCTCATTAGAACTCTAGTTTCATTAGACCTGACACTCACAAACCATGACATTAACCATAGCCTACACTAGAACATGAGTACTCCTAGAACATCATCTTAGCTAGCCTTAGCGACTCCACAACAAGGATAGCTATGCATATGTTCCTAACCCACTTCAATACACTGACAGCCTCTTCAATCATGGACACCATCTCAGCACTGCAGCCATCTTGTGCATCTCTTGTCCCAACATTGCTAGCCCTGTTCATCTCAGCACTACGCCCATCTTCTCCAGCTCTTATCCCAGCATTGCAGCTCTATTTTCCCCATTGCGTACCCTGTCATTGCAAACTGTTGTGACAACACTGCGAACCTCTTGTCCTGCCTTTACAATAGGTCTAGCATCAAGCCCCATTTTTGGGAGATAAGTAGCATAGTTCATATACAACATCCAAAAGTTGCATCCTGTTGCATCCATCTACATGGCAAAGAAAAAATTTTGAACATTCCTGGGGATGAACACTAAGACATGCAAGCAATAGAGGGATTCAACAAGTGTTTACTAGATGATTAATGCATTTGTATAAGTCCAGGTCATAGTTGTCTTCAGCATAGGAGGTTGATGTGGATCAAACCTTCAACTGTTGTTGGCCCGATTTTTCACAGTACTTTCAGCAACAACAAAGGTAAAAGAAACAATAGTACTTCAAATCAATGAAGGATGCAAGAAACTGAAGTAGAAACTAGCACTAAGATTGATTAGATCAACCGTAGCATAGTAGCACCAACTCCCCTTCTCAAGGATCGCATGAACTCATCTCGATTAGTGCCTCCCGACACAAGGCTTTTCTATTTTTTAATTCAACTAGAAAATAATGATCTGCGTACAAAGGCCAGAGCCTGTCTGTTATATAGGGCACGCACGCATGCATCTTGGCAATAGAGCCGATCCTCAACTAGAAACAAACTAGGACTAATCTGAACTATTTCCTATCTAAACAACCACATGTAGAGATATAAAGAATCCTCCCTTTTACCTCTTGGTCAGAGAGGATCCTAGACACTTAAATTAAAAATGTGTAGATGGCAAGAAAACAAGACTTGGAAATCTAAACAAAGTTGAACACATCATCTAGATATGGACTCGTTCTGACTTGAGCTCACGATGGACTTCGGGCTAACAAAACAAGAGACTCCACATATGTGAACCAAACCAAAAACAATTTTAGACATAAACTGGTGAACTCATTTCCAGCAAGTTGCAGCTTCTTCTCCTCGGTGTAGCAATATGCATCAAAAATTTGATCGATCCGCATATCCCGCTCCAAGTAATCTTCTAGCTCGCACTTATCGGAGAACAAAGGTATTGTGATCTTCACATGCCCAATGCTAGCCAGGAAGTGGTACAGCCTGATCGACACAGTTGTGGTCATACTCGCCGCCATGGGTAGCAGCTTCATGGCGGGGGTCATAGTGTTGATGTTGTGCCACATACCCATTGTGTGATTAGCGTTGTTGTCCAGATTGTCATCATCAAAGGGTGCTCATGCCACCAGACAACAATCATGAACATCAACATGTTCTTCACATTGTGGTGGCGTGTAACATAGTGGAGCAGGTGGTGGGGCTTCTGACATTGGTGGGTTGTTCATGAGGTCTGCCAGTGCGTCAAACCGAGTAACCAGTTCATCCATCCTTCTTGTTAGCTTCTCCAATGAGTCATGACATTGCCTAACGTAGTTGCACGTGAGCTCGAAACCAACACACATCTTGAGGAAGATCAGTAGCATAAAAAGGTCATATGACTTCCTCCGGAACAATAGCCACATGGTTCACTTTGTTGGTGTAGCCTAACATCTTGATCAGCACAATATCATGAGCAAAGCCGTGCTCTGATATCACTTGATGAGGACCAAACCTTAATTTGTTGTTGGCCTGGTCTTTGATGTTACTTTCAGCAGCAACAAAGATAAAAGTATTAGTAGGACTTCAGATCAAGCGAAGGATGCAAGAAACCAAAGAAGAAACTAGAGCTAAAATTGATTAGATCAATCATACATAGCAACATCAACTTCCCATCTCAGGGATCACAGGAACTCATCTTGGTTGGTGCCTCCCGGCACAAGTCTTTTCTAGTTTTTTTTTATTCAACTAGAAAATAATGATGTGCGTACAAAGGCCGAAGTCTGTCTGTTATATAGGCCACAGACGCATGCACCTTGGCTATAGAGCCAACCCTCACTTAGAAGCAAACTAGGACTAATCTGCACTCTTTCCTATATAAACAACAGTAGTAGAGATGTAAGGAATACTTCCTTTTACATCTTGGCTGGAGAGGATCCTGGACAACTTAATTAAAAGTACGTAGATGGCAAGAAAACAAGACTTCAAAATCTAAACAAAGACGAACAGATCATCTACAAATGGACTCGATCTGACTCGAGCTCATGATGGACTTCGGACTACCAACCAAGAGACTCCATGTATGTGAACCAAACTAGAAACAATTTTAGACATAAACCGGCATGACCCCTATCATGATCTTCTTGCTTGGAGTTCTAAAGCTAGGCTTAACTTCCTCCTTCTCATGCTCACCTGCTGGTATCTCAATAGCAACGGTCCCAACAGTTAAAACAAAGACTCTTGCACCATCGTGCTTCTCTTCGGGTCGTAGGCTAGGAAAAATCATAGCACTTGTCTGCAAGTTAACAACAGAAGCAATTTTCAAACTTGGGGCCACATCACACCTTCACCACCTGAAATCTGCAGCACAGGCAGTTCACCAGTTGCATGTGTCGCCTCGTCCTCCTGCGAAAGGGGAGGAAGAAGGTGGCCATCGGCCATCGCGTGTGCAGAGTCCGCCCGGCTATAGATTTGGGTAGCGGAAGAAACATTACCACATAAAAGGCTCTTACAACCAGTTCAAAAAGGCTATCTCAGCTGGTTTTGGATCCGACTGTAGGTAAGGGGAGTTAATAATCTCTGTTATCTTAGCTAGTTTTCGGAGCTAGCTAGGATAACAAACCCTGAGTCGGTTGACCCAGCAAAGCCGACTAAGATAGAACATTATCTCAAATTGGTTCAACAAAACAAACCGACTGAGATAAAATAATATCTATGTCGTTTCACCGAACAGAACCGATTGAGAGAAAACACTATCTCAATCGGTTCATTGAACCAAACTGACTGAGGTAAAATGGTATCTCACTCGCTTCATCCAACTGGACCGACTGTGATAATATATTATCTTAGTCGGTTCTATCAGATGAAATGACTAACTTATTGAATTATCCCCGCCGGTTTTTGTGGAGAACTGATTGGGACATTATTTGGGACAGGCAGACAGAATTCAAGTAGATAGAAATACACATGCACATTGACATTCACGTCACATTTTAATTCACAAATGAACTCAAGTAGATAGAAATTCATAAAATGAAGAAGTTGATCCATCACATTTGAATTGAGTTAATTATACACTTGAATATACAAGCTTGAATCACATTTGGGTGGACTCATTCGTCGGTTCCATGGTGGAACTCACCATTTTTATTGATGACTTTCAAAACAATGAAGTCCGCCAACTACGTTCGGATCATGGCAAGCTCCGTCTTTGGCAATTCAGTTTTTGCAATAGGTGCAACTATTGATATGAAGATCATACTACTGCCATATAGAAGTATGAATACAACAGTATTATAGAAATATTTTGCTTACCTCGGTGACTGCGGTTGTGTTCTTGACAGCTCGACCAATGAGAGGGTTTATGGGGTGGCAAACATAGAAGCCACAGAAATTGCTAAGGTCGGGCTGCTGGTGGCACTGAAAAGATATAGGACTTGATTTAATTAGGTTCTTTGTAACTCATATTATGAAGCGTCAATGTGTGGAATTGGATACATACCGGAAACTTGAAGAAGTGTTGTAGCTTATTAGGGCCCCCCCACCTTTCCTTTTTTCCTCCGTGCAAAATGAAAAATTGGTAGGCTCTGAATGATGGCAGAAATTTTTTGATGAGATTAGTGACCTAATAGAATAGAGTTAGATGAGATAATTTGTTTACCTGTTGATCATCCTACCGACCCTTTTAAAATTGGTCTTCTTATTCAGGTAAGAGTCCAAGTAATAGACCTTGGACTAATTAAGTATAATAACAATAAGCATTAGAAATGAACAAGTATGTAGCACTTACTTTTTATTGAAAGGATAAATGATGAATTTCTAATCTTGGGAGGCCTCCATAACATCGAGGGCGTAATCCTCAATAACTCTTTCACAATCATCCATGGACTGCTCGGAGCCAAGATGTAGGTCAATGAATCCTATCTGTTCTTTTGTTTCTCTCGCTCTAGCAAGAGTTTACCTATATATACACAACCAAAGAGTTCTATATTAATGACATGTATAGGTATTGTACTAATATACATGGAGCATCTTATGAGGTTTGCGTCCAAGGCATCTAGATTGTACATGAGGTACAAGTCCTCCCATGACACTGGGAACTATCGCCCTTGTTTGTGGAGGAAGTGCTCATATTTGAACTTGACTATTATACCTTCGGTCTGCTCCTTTTTGTCTTGTTTCTCAAAATTATCCATCTAATACTTGTGCAACGTTGAGCAAGCCCACCCAACCTCTGAGAGGATATTCTTCGGATCAGTGACCAGTGGTTTCCCAGCCTTGTTGAATCGGAGCGGGCGGGAGACTCCCTCCAGCGTCATATATCGCTTGAATTTGTTTGATGGACAACTATTCGCTAGGAGCCAAGCACATTAAGTCCTTTCCCATGCCATGCTGTGGCAGTTCCACATTGGACTCCTGAAAGAGCATCTAGGCCCCAAGTTGGTTTTGATGGTTAATGGCGATTCAAACTGGAATCTAACATTTACATTGAGTGTAGGCAGGTTAGTAGGTTCCATGAAGAAGGGTCATCAGGGAAAGGATGACCACCAAAAAGGGTACAAGGGTGGTTTCCAGGACTAAGGAATGGCTGTGCTAGGTAGCTGTGCCACAGCTGTGAAGAAGCCGGTGCTGTGCAAGGAGTTGCAAGCAAGGTGATGGTGGCTTGATGCGTCAAGGGCCGTGACTACAGTTGGTGGGCAGGTAAAGCCTAGATTTGCTAGTTTCTTTGAGTCCATAGGAAAAACCCGTACTATCAAGAGGGATGATGCAGTAATGATCTGTGGAGGTTCTAATTGCTCAATGCTCAGGATGTTGAACAGTGGCAATAATGCTTTGAGGTTAGTGGCCCTGTGTCAACAGTTTTGCACAAGTGTGAAACTGGTTTTATGCTTGCACTCTGTAGTGCTAACAGTAGAAAACCCTAGGGGTTAGAGTCACCGGTGTGACACAGCTATGTCACAGGTGGTCTAGCGCTTTGTGACTCAGGTACATCTCTGTACCAGGGGAAGAGCTTGTAAACACTAAGTAACCTGCGCTGCGATGGCTTGTCTGCTGAGTCGGAGGGCTGTTGGAGGTTCTCTCCTTATTAGGTTTCAGAGAGTGTTGTGCGCTGAGGGCATGTCATGTGCCAGGACCGGGCTGAGTAGTGCTGCTACGTCAGTTAAGGGTTCACCTGTGTCAGCCTCCGGTGACACAGGTGTCGATCTGCTCGAGCCGGTTATAGGTTGGGCGTAGTGTGTAGCTGTGTCACCGGTGGTTCACTTAATCCTACGTGGCAATAGTGTAACGGTCGGGTTTCTGCGAACCCTATATATAGGGGACCAGGGGAGGTCTTTGACCTCAACCAACCAACCTTTGGAAATCCAGTGAATCATATTCAACCGTTGCAAAGCCTCTTCCCACCGAACAAAAGCCAAAGTTTCCTAAGTGTCAGTTCGGGAGAGTTAGAGTTCTTGAGCAAAGAGCATTGGTTCCTCCAAGAGTTGTTGCTGCTGAATCTATTACTCTTGGAGTGTCTACTCCTAGACGGGCGTAGGAGTCGCTGGTATCACCCAAGCTTGTGTGGGCTGAACCAGACGTTTGTGAAGGTGAATCGAAGTCTACCTGCTGCAAGCAAAAGGACTTCCACAAGCAAAAGAAGAGGCCTGAATGTCAGGTACTCGGAGAACAAGCACGATTTGGTGCTGGCGATCTCTTCGGAGTAGCCTCTCCAACGGAGACGTACCACTCTGTGAAGAGCTGGGAACTTCGGTGAAAAACACACTGTTTCCTTGAGTACTTTCCTCTATTGTCTTTAGCTTCCTGCTTGCTTGCTTGCTTGTGAGATCTTAGACTTATTCTGTTGATCTGTTATAGATCTCCTTTATACCTGTGTTTCATTAGCTATGTCTCAGTTGCTATATATCTTATCTCACACCTGAGTTAGTTACCTGTTACACAGGCACATTGATTGCTCATCATTTACTAAGTCCTTAGAACACCTGTGTTAGGCACCTGTGTGACAACTGCATGCTAATTTACACATCATCTGTTGCCTGTGTCACTCACCTGTCACACAGCTAGCTAACCCTGGTTCCTATTTAAGGCTTAACTTGTTCAATCAAGTTAAAAAAGTAATTTTTATTAGCCTCCTATTCACCCCCCTCTAGTCGGTACCTTCGGTCCTTTCAATTGGTATCAGAGCAAGGTTGCTCTTTGATTTGGCCTAACAGCCAGAGTAAAGGATGTCGGGCTATGAGGGTAAAATACTTGTTTTCAATGGAACTAATTATGCCTTCTGAAAAAGAAAGATGCAAATGCATCTTATCTCAATTGATCCAGATGTGTGGGAAGTTGTTTGTACATGCTACAGGTTGGCAGACCCAGCTGCTCTTAGCATAAACTGACAAGAGAAACATTCAGAACAATGCTAAGGCTGCCGCAGAGTTTTGGGTGAGGTTTGGTTGGTTTTGATCCATTAGATCTTTGCTATACTTGTTGATCTAACCTTCCTTTGTGTTGCCTTGGCCTATTTCTTATTTTTCCCCTCTGATTTGTGGTTTTTCGGGCCGCCCCTATTTCAGATCTAAGAGTTCCCAGCACACCCGGAGTATCCGGCCCTCAAATCCGGAGTCTCCGGCCTACAGCAGCAGGAAGTCACTACTCTCGGGACGTACCCCGGAGTATCCGGGGAATCTACCCCGGAATCTCCGGGCTCACCCGGAGTGTCCGGGAAATCTACCCCGGAATCTCCGGACAGTGCAATTACAGAATGCATCGAGCGAGGTATAACCATCTATCTTGCTCTCTTCCTTTGTGAGCCAACTTCTTCTTTTGCGACACCTTTGATCCCATTAAGACTAGCTCATTGATGATTGCTAGGGTTTTTGTACGCTTGTGCTACTTAGAACATCTTTCACCCAAGCAAACAACAACGTTAGTCTTGTGAGATCTTGGTTTAAAAAAAAGTAGAGAAGAAGAATCAAGAATAAAAAAAATGCAAATGCCAATGATCCTTTTGTAGGAACACGCAGGCTTGAAAGGAATTCAAATAGCGAAAGTAGTCAAGTGTGCAAATCCTTAACCCTCCATTTTGCAATCGAGCTAGCGTCTTTCCTAGCATTTGTGCAACGTGAGCCTTTAGTCTTCAAATCACACTATCGTTGTGTGTGAGTTGTTGAGCTTCGCTTATATCCTGGAGATCAACTCTTATTGCATTGTTTCTATTGTGGATTATTACTAATCGTTGCAAAATCTCATTATTCCATTTGCTTAGTATATTGAGCTAATCCTTTCCGAGATCCACTAAAAGCTTTGTTGAGTGAGTACCCTGGAACTAGGAACTTTTCACCCGCCTCTCGAGGATCACTTTTACCATCCACGGCCGTCCAATCCTTCAACCCAAGGAGGCAAGGATTTCGGTGGTAAGTGAGGTGAGGGAGTTCCAAAATTCCACATACTCCACATATACTGTTATTTCGCTAACCATGTCTAGGGAAGGATCTCACGGAGCAAGTGGCAATGAAGATTGTATGACTCGAGGGCAACATTTGGCCCTCCAACGGAGCCTCCATAACACTGTGGACAATTTGAGGCACGACATGACCCGGCAGATGGAATCTATGAAGACAAGCATTGTGCAGGAAGTTGTGCAAGCACTTCGAGGCCAAATTCCAGAAGCAGAGATTGATGAAGAGGATCCTCTTGATGAGACCGATGCCGAGATGGCGGCACGGCATGCCCAAGCTCGAAGAACAGCTAAACACCGAGCACCCCTTTCTCCATCAAGGATCCGATACCCAACCTTTGGGCCACACAATCATGGTCGGGCAAGGAGCCACCAAGGACATGATGGGCATGAGGGAAGTGCATCAGAAGGAGGATCAAGCTTTCATCAACCTAATGACCAAAGACATCCAAGACGTCCAGATAGAGACCCAGGGTTTAGAAGGCGGAATTATCATGATGAGGGTACCGAACACCGGCAGAGGGGTCCACCAGGAGATGGGGAAGAAAAGTTTGGCAAGCTTAAGTTCACAATGCCCAAGTTCTCCGGTAATGCAATGGATC
>JAGXJF010005143.1:0-35318 GCA_019208055.1 Stipa capillata | reverse complement strand
TGAAAGGACCGAAGGTGCCGACTAGAGGGGAGTGAATAGGAGGCTAACAAAAATTACTTCTTTTAACTTGATTGAACAAGTTAAGCCTTAACAGGAACCAGGGTTAGCTAGCTGTGTGACAGGTGAGTGACACAGGCAACAGATGATGTGTAAATTAGCATGCAGCTATCACACAGGTGCCTAAGACAGGTGTTCTAAGGACTTAGTAAATGATGAGCAATCAATGTGCCTATGTAACAGGTAACTGACTCAGGTGTGAGATAAGATATATAGCAACTGAGCACACAGCTAATGAAACATAGGTATAAAGGATATCTATAACAGATGAACATAATAAGTCTAAGATCTCATAAGCAAGCAACAAGCAGGAAGCTAAAGACAATACAGGAAAGTACTCAAGGAGACAGTGTGTTTTTCACCGAAGTTCCCAGCTCCTCACAGAGTGGTACGTCTCCATTGGAGAGGCTACTCCGAAGAGATCGACAGCACCGAATCGTGCTTGTTCTTCGAGTACCTGACGTTCAGGCCTCTTCCTTAGCTTGTGGAAGTCCTTTTGCTTGCAGCAGGTAGACTTTGATTCACCTTCACAAATGTCTGGTTCAGCCCACACAAGCTTGGGTGATACCAGTGACTCTTACGCCCGTCTAAGAGTAGACACTCCAAGAGTAATAGATTCAGCAGCAACAACTCTTGGAGGAACCAATGCTCTTTGCTCAAGAACTCTAACTCTCCCGAACTGACACTTAGGAAACTTTGGCTTTCGTTTAGTGGAAAGAGGCTTTGCAACGGTTGAATATGATTCACTGGATTGGCAAAGGTTGGTTGAGGTCAAAGACCTCCCCTGGTCCCCTATATATAGGGTTCACAGGAAACCCGACCGTTACACTGTTGCCACGTAGGATTAAGTGAACCACCGGTGACACAGCTACACACTACGTCCAACCTATAGCCGGCTCGGGCAGACCGACACCTGTGTCACCGGAGGCTGACACAGGTGAACCCTTAACTAACATAACAACAATACGCAGCCCGGGTCCTGGCACATGACATGCCCTCAGCGCACAACACTCTCTGAAACCTAATAAGGAGAGGACCTCCGACAGCCCTCCGACTCAGCAGACAAGCCATCGCAGCGTAGGTTCTTTAGCATTTACAAGCTCTCCCCTGGTACAGAGATGTACCTGAATCACAGAGCGCTAGACCACCTGTGACACAGCTGTGTCACACCGGTGACTCTAACCCCTAGGGTTTTCTACTGCTAGCACTGCAGAGTGCAAGCACAAAGTCAGTTTCACACTTGTGCAAAACTGTTGACACAGGGCCACTAACCTCAAAGCATTAGTGCCACTATCCAACATCCTGAACATTGAGCAATTAGAACCTCCATAGATCATTACTGCATCATCCCTCTTGATAGTACGGTTTTTTCCTATGGACTCAAAGAAACTAGCAAATCTAGGCTTTACCTGCCCACCAACTGCAGTCATGGCCCTTGACGCATCAAACCACCATCACCTTGCTTGCAACTCCTTGCACAGCACCGGCTTCTTCACAGCTGTGGCACAGCTGCCTAGAACAGCCATTCCTTGGTCTTGAAAACCATCCTTGTACCTTTTTTGGTGGTCATCCTTTCCCTGATGACCCTTCTTCCTGGAACCTACTAACCTGCCTACACTCAATGTAAACGTTAGATTCTAGCTTGAGTTGCCATTAACCATCAAAACCAACTTGGGGCCTAGATGCTCTTTCAGAAGGTCTCTCAGACTCTAGGCTGCGTGCTCTTCCATCTCTTATTCAAGCAGCAGGTCTTGAGTTCCTGAGCAATCTACAACAAGGATATGATCCAGAAGTGATCAGAGAGTTCTATGCCACCGTGTGGGTAGAACAAGATAATCAAGACATCATGATCTGGAAGACAAGAGGCCAGCTCCTATCCATAACAGCACCAGAATTCAACAGTCTGTTTAGAGCACCTGTGAAGCCCAATATGCCAAATCTTTTCAGATTGGAGCCAGTACCAAATGAAGTGAGAAGAAAATTCTATCCAAGGAATTTCTCCTTCCCAGCAAATGCTCCAGCAGATCATGTATACTTCAAGGGTATTACAATCACTGCAAAGCATCTTATGAAGATCCTCAATGTTACCATTCAACCCAAAGGAGGAAACACAGATGCAGTCTATTCTCCTGTCTGGCAAGTGCTGGTCTACATAGCAAAGAATCAATATTTTGACATTACCAGATTTATTTTTCATGAAATAGATGCAATGCAGAAAGACAAGAAAGCTAAGATGAGGTATGGCTCATACATCATGCACATGATCCTTCAGAGGACAGGTCTACCTGAGTCAGAGTTTGATATTTCTGTTAAGACATTCAAGACTCAGCTCAGACCTCAAGTTGATGACAATCCAGATGAAGTTGCTGTTCCTGCCCTCTTTGGCGATATTTCAGATACAGCTGTGCCAGGCCCCAGTGACACAGCTGTTCAAATAGCAGCTCAGATGCCACCTCAAGCTCATAGCTCTCAACCCCAAGTAGCACAGCCATTCCTTAGTCCTGGAAACCACCCTTGTACCCTTTTTGGTGATCATCCTTTCCCTGATGACCCTTCTTCCTAGAACCTACTAACCTGCCTACACTGAATGTAAATGTTAGATTCCAGTTTGAGTTGCCATTAACCATCAGAACCAACTTGGGACCTAGATGCTCTTTCAGTAGTCCTGCTCCGGGATTGCTTTAAGTTGAGTATTTTGGACTTAAAGGTGATGAATTTGAAATTTGGTATGATGGTTATTTAGACATGTTCAGATCTGAGAATGATTTAATTTTGAATGATTTATCCACTAGTTGACTTGATTCAATTTAATAGCTTTGATTTCATGAAATAGTTGACATGTGCACTTTATCACGATATGATCCATTATGATGAACTGCTTATGTTATCATTTATTACTCCATGTCATGCTTAAATTAGCTTGGAATGAGCATATTAGCATCTTGCGAGCATGAAAGTTCTCACTTAGGAATACCATTCCTACATGTGATCCTAGCGTAGGCAAGTTTTATGATTTTGAAAATGTTTGTTCGAATGTCTAGTTGAATTTGTTTGCCTTGGTCATCTGGGTGTTTTCTAGCTCTTTTGGGAGATGACATGGGCTGACATCTCAATGTTTCATAATGCTTCCCGCTGCTACTCATGTTGCTACTTTTAATGTGGATGACCCCAGGTTGTGTTGTATGTAAGTTAAATAACTGCTCTGTCTATGAGACGTGTTTATCTATCTGTAAATCATTTCTTGTAGAGTTTGTTTGTGATATTTAAGTTGTTTCTGTGGCTTCCCACACACGTGCGGGTATGATTTGAAGTGTATGGAATAGCGTGAAGAATTAGAGTCATTCTCTTTGTTTGGTTAGCAGGAGATCTTCAGTTCATTAACCCACTAGCTGTGATGCGTTGGCCGGCTAGGCAGGATGTGGGTGATGTTACCAGGATTTTGAGTGACCCATTAGTCTTAGAGCTAGGTTAGGGTGAGGGTACCATTGCCGGGCTCCTCTAAGATCATTGTGATAGTCGAACATGAGAAAGGCGCAAAGTCTCATAGGGTTTTGGAATTGCATTTAGCTCACATCGTGATGTTATGTCTTTGCGCAGCTTGGCCAACGGTAATTACATACGACGTGGTGGATGCGTGGTGTTCGTATGATATGTTGGCCAAGTGTCAGACTATCCAATGGTGACATGTTGGACAATTTTTTGGGTATTAAGACCGTGCATCGCATATGAGTGGGTTGCAATTCTGGGCCCTGACATTCAAAAACAGAGATTTGCACAACCCGGCGATTAGTTTGTCATTATTAGCAGAAATTAGGAAATAGTCCAGTCAAAATGCATTGAATAAAGATCAAACTCGAAGAAATAGATGAGTACAAAATGAACTCATCGGTTTTGCAATGAAGTGTTGCCTGCCAACCCACTCCAGAATCTAGCAAGATGGTACAAAGAGCTCTTCATCGACACCACACGCGAATGCCCACTTGCACATGCAATCTTGGTGTCAAAACACAAATTTTTTTTAGCAAAATTGCACAAAGGGCACTACATTGACATCACCCCTACGAGTATCCACACACATTGCCAGCGAATTGCAAAAGATAGCACGTCTGCATATCATCAGGCTCCTCACGTGACAGCTCATCTTCGCCCTTCACCAAGTAAAGGTACAAACAAAATGTTGATGATCTCTATGAGTGATGAATACAGGGCTCCACGAGCGAGAAGAAACAACGATGGCTCCGTGGCCGCGGTGAGTGAACTCACACCTGGCTTTGGCAAACTTACACGAGCAACTCTTTCCTAAGACCCAAGTGACCTCAAGCTCATACGAGGGGCTCTAGCCCACGACCAAAACAAGTAAAAGTCTACACAAGGGGCTCCTGTTCACGAGCCAAGTAGTATCACGCCACAAGAGGCTCCCTCCTGCAACTCAAGCAACTTCAAGCTTATACAAATGCAAATGACATCAAGCTTCTGCGTGCGAAGACAAGAGGCTCCATCCTGCAGCTCAAGCAATGTCAAGCTTATACAAACACAAATGACATCAAGCTTCTGTGCACCAAGACAAGGGCCTCCCGCCCATGACCCAAGGGTATTCTAAGTCATACATCAATGAAAAAGATCAATTGCCATCAAATGGAGTAGAGCAATACATGAAACAAGCTTCAAGAGCCTTTGTGGAAGCTTGTAGAAAAATTTAGAATTCTATCAACCTCCATATCATGCAATATTTATTTATTGCAACTGTACTTTTATATTATTTATTTCTTGCAATTGACCACAACCTTGGTCTTGATATACTTGTAATGAGTTCCTTGTTATTTCCTCACATCTAGAAGTGCTTCGAGAAAGGGGTCGAGTGCAACCAACGTCCTCCCTTACAGGGGTAATGAAGGCTTTGAGGTGGGCCGCCACGTCCTCACGGCATGAAGTTTGAGGTAGCTCGCGGCATCCTCACGACATGAAATTTTGAGGGAGCCCGCCACATCTCACGTCATGAAGTTCAGCTATCCCGCCACATCCTCATGGCATGAGGATTGAAGTATCCGCCACATTGTCGGGAACCAAAATTTACAATTTAAAATGCTCAAATGGAATCATCACGTAAGTCAAGACGTCAACCTCGATCTCAACCATCGAGATATAAATACCTCGATAGGAGTAGAGTGATATGGTCTCGAATAGCCCAAGACATCAACCTCAACCTCAAAGTTAGCAATTGAATGCATTAGCTTGAGTAGAGTGATATAGTCTCCTCACTCCTGTCTTACTGAGTCGGAACATCAATCCCGAACTTGTTTGGACAACTTAATGCATGGATAGAGTAGGGTGATATAGTTCACAAGCTCTCAACGAAAGACTCCTTAACAATGATGATCAAACTTGACAATTCTATATTATGAATCTCGAAACCCTACATATTCCATATGCTTTATAATCATACACGCATGGCACCTGAGGTATGTTTGAACAAATAGATATCACAATAGTAACTCTACAAAAGAAACTACAATAATACATGTAGCTCTTAATCGAGTAAGTTTAACAACTTATTCACACAGGTGGTCACATGACCAAGTATCAAATGCACAGCTGAAAAGTATAAATGCCTTAGAAGCCACAAATGAGTGGAGCCAAAAGTTGTAATAGAACAAAGCAAACAGGGTTGCCGAACCCTAGGTAAGACCATTGCCTAGGATCCCCAGCGACTACTCACTGTTAGCGTCCATCTCTACATGGAAATCATCCTCGAAAGGGATGAGCTCCTTTCCACAAAAATATCAACGTTGCAAGATGGGTATAGAAGTACTCTGCAAGGCTTACATGGAAATAGTAATAGATGCATCTGGTATCAAAAAGCAGATAGTTGTGGACTAGTTTGCATAAAGTCAAGTTCCTATTTGATATTACTTTAAGTAAATGAAAAGCAACTATGAGATCAAGTTATAAGAGGATAAGCAAGCGTTCTTCTGAAAACTACTCTATTACTTTTGTATCATCAATTTTCGACCTATTCAGCTCTTCCACGACCACCTATAAGGAAGTAGTCACATACTTTTCTAAACTAAAGTTGGCAATTTTAAAATTGAAGTTGTCTAATTCGACGTGGGTAATCATCAAGTAATCCATAACCACGGATAGAGAAATTTGGATAGTTTTAACCATGCAAGGGTGTACATCTTTGCCTACATGTATCGAGGTGCATTGTCGGAGGATAATCAAACACGGCCATTACAACGTTTTCCACATAGCTATGAGCCACTCCTTTGGGCCAGTCCGTATTACACCAGTCCGGCAGTTAACTCTGAGACAGTCCCATAGTTTTGAATTGACATACATCCCTAATCTTTTCAAGACTGTGTCTCCAGCTCACCGCTATACTGAGATACCACATCATCTAATATCATTTTTCACCCAAATTGTAGCTCATATACTAAGCCTAGGTAAATTATTTAGTCGTGAGTGGTTCCATTATACCATCTGTGTAGAAGTATGTAAGTCTTGGGTCAATTTAAATCAAAAACTGGCCTTGCGGGAAGACAAGACAACCTCACCATGCTTCTAGCCATGGCCTCTCGTCTAAGCCCAATGATTATTAGTCAAGCTTATTTTACTTCCCAGTAGTCTCTAAACATCATCACATGTAACCGACCCATGATACATCCCTTCATCAGACTATCCAGGGATCATGACTCGAGAAGTCTAAGCATGGCTAAGCATATGATAATAATATAACTTGTTGCTCAAGACTCGACTAGCTCTTAATCATGCTAGGCTCAAAGGCATTGACATGGCATTTAGGTTAAAAGGAAATTTCACGCAAACAATATGAATTTAACTATTTAACAATAAAGTAGAAGTTGAATACATGCAATAGAAAGTTGAGCACAATAATAAGTTTTATAAATAATAGGCGATATCAACATGGTCAATGGAGGGGCTTCTTGCCTTGCTACTCGAGAACGGGTACAGTTAGTAGTCAAGGTCATTTACGTCATGACTTTCCAATGCTATCGAGAAGAAGCAAAAACACCAGAAAAATGATAGCAATTACTACAATTGAAAATTCATCAACATGATTATGACATGAATGCATGGCATGGCATAATACTCTCAAAATGAAGATTAATCCAACTGGAATCAAGTTAATCAGACTTCAGATGCTTAAGATATCGCATTCTGAAGAATCTATAGTGAGAGTAAAATAACTAGATTCTCCTTTTTAGTTATTTTGATTTTTCCTACTATGCAAATATGCATGAAAGTTGGCATATAAATATAGTATTCATTTTTCTAAATATTTTGATATTTTGTTCATATTTTTCTAAGTTAATATGAAGTATTTATGAATTATCAAAGATTTTAAATAAAAGAGAGTACATTTTATACACACTGTTATCTAGCCTAGGTTGACGAAAGATGAGGCCACGAGTCAAAATTGACTTAATCATCACTGACCAGTCAAACTGAGCGTTAGACCCATGGGCTAGTGACAGAGGGGTCACTTAAGTCGTTTTAGCCACGTGTTAAAGAAATGAGGACAAGATGTCATTGACTAATTCACATACCGGTTAGGTTAAGCTTAATTTTTAAATTTAATCAAACAGGTAGGGTCCATCTGTCCGTGACACAACTTAATGGCCATTAGTTTAACTGTTTTAACTCCCATAGGCTAAGTAAACCCTAACCAACACTTAACAGTAACTAACCTAACTAACCCCTGGGCCTCACATGGCAGTAATTCCATCAACGTTTAAACACTGGTGGGTTACTCGCGTGGCTGGCCACGCTCAGGATCACATGTTAGCATGTTCTAGCACCGAGTGCTTGTTGGCTTCGGTTCCCACGGTCCCTATACGTACCCCACAGTGGTGGTGCGGGATCCAATGCACTGGCGGAGCTCCCCGTAGGGCAAGGGCGGGCGCCCGCCCGACCTTAAATTTCAAAAGAAATTATACAGCTATGCATATTGGGCCGGCCGGCCGGCCCAGCACTGCCTAATGCCTATCACTGCTGCCACCGAGTGAAGAACAGAGCGGGAGCGGGCCGAGCGGCGAGCAGCGGGCGGCGAGCAGCGGCGGCGGTGGCGGGCGGTGAGAAGCGGCGGCGGGCGGCGCTCCTCCTGCTGGACCTCTCCCGGCTCCCGCCACAGCCCGCAGCAAGCCCCTGCCTCGGCGCCCTCCCGCGGTCCCGCCGCCCGCCGGCACTGCGCCGGCCGCTGGCCGCCGGCCGATCTCTCCCCCCGCAGCCTGCAGGCCCGCAGGCCACACCGCCGCTGCGCCGCAGCAACAACCCCCGGCGGCCCGGGCGCCCAGCCACTGCCTCCGCGGTCCCGCCGCCCGCCGGCACTGCGCCTGCCGCCGGTCGCCGGCCGATCTCTCTCCCCCGCAGCCAGTCAAGCCCGGCCTGGCGGCCTCGGCGCCTCCTCTAGCTCCACTGCTCCAGTGCTCCACTGCGGGATATGTGGCTGATTGAAATTTTTTTTGAAGGAAGTGGCTGAGTGATTGGAGAGGGGTTTTGTGTTGTAAGAGATTTAATCTCCCTCAATCCCCTTCCTCAGCTTCCTTCCCCTTCAATCTCCACCAAACCGAACAAGAACAAGCTTTGAAGGGGAAAAGTAGAAGAGGTGATGGACAAGAACAGGAAAGGGAAGGAAAAAGGGAAAGGTATAAATTTCTGAAATTTCTATATTTTTATATTGAGAATTTGTGATGTAGATTTTGAGAGAATAGCTTGGCAATCTACAATATAGTGAGTTTAGTGGCATTTTCATGTTGTGAATTGTAGGTTTGATAAAATATTTTAAATTACTTAGTAGTGACAGTAGCTCCAATCCAAGTACCCGTGAAAGTGGCAATGTTACGGCACAGGTCGCACAGCAAGATCATGTGAATTATGTAGAAGGAGAGACTGTCGATTCCGTTGAAGCTATAGTGGAAGAGAATGTTGTGGTTCTAGGAGCTGAAGGTATTATTGTTTTTAGTCCAGATTGCATGAAAGATGATCCAGGACTTCGCATTCCAATTCACTACTGCAGAACAGGTCACTACTGACGGTCGCCAAACCCCCTCTACTGACGGACAGGGGGCCCGTCACCCTGGAAATGTCAGTGGAGGGGGTAACTCCACTGACGGTCATACGGTCCGTCAGTACTGTTAATTTCTACTGACGGTCACACAGGGACCGTCAGAGGAGATATGTATTCCTGCTAACCGACGGGCACCTGGTTGTATCAGTACTGACGGGCGCGTAATAAATGCCCGTCAGTATAGGTATATCTTCACTGACGGGCTGTCCGTAAGTGACCGTCAGTAGAGATATGTCGACGGGCTCCTAGTTCTATCAGTACTGACGGGCGCGTAATGAAAGCCCGTCAGTAGAGGTTAAACTCCACTGACGGGCTGTCCGTAAGTGCCCGTCAGTAGAGGTATGCATTCCTGCTAACCGAAATGGATCTGTGTTAGCTCATAATCACACTTAGATTATTCATAATAATAGACTATAGTATTACATTATTCCTAATCACAGGCTATACGAACTATTCATTCACAGAGTCAAATCTCTTAATCGCATAACATTTATAATCACATATATAGTATGTACACTCCAACGACGGTCACAAGTATGAAACAATTGTTTATTCAATTACAGAAACAACGATTCTATTGATTCCCGCTTAAGTTTGGCTTCGGAAATTGGGGGCCGGCGTAGAATTCACCCATCGGATTGATGACTTCAAGGTTGATGAGTCTGGCGAAGACTTTTTGGATCCGAGCAAAGTCCTGTCGCCAGTCGTACATATGACTTCCCAGCTCGCTCCAAGCCTTCAGTTCTTTCATATCTTTCCAATGCTTGTTCTTGTACCGGACAAATAGGTCCATATGGGCACAGGTGTAGTACCCACATGTCACGGAACCTTCCGGCTGAACTCTGCAAGGGAACTTGTAATGGTGTACCAATTTTTTCGCTTTCACAGGTATTTTTTGATGGCCCGAGAACTTGGCTCTGAAAAAGGCTGCATCCAGAATCTTAGTTATATTTGTGAAGTCCGCTGTCTTGTTCGACGAGGAGTCAAAGTAAAAAGCCTTGGCCCAGCTTGGAACGATCGCAATTAGGACCCAGTGGTCGCTGCGTAAATGTGAACAACTGAACGTAAGCAGGCGGAGATACGTACGTAAAAAACAAAAATAAACTCCACGGTGCTAAGTTTAGTACTTACGGAGGGTTATAGGGGGCTAGTATGCAGTCCTTGTCCTTATGAACCACGAATGCATTCGACAGGTATTCTTGAAGAAATCCTTGACCCTCTGGGGTCCCGGCATAGCCTTCGTTCATGCATATCGGATCGACTATGCCAATATGGGAGTCCCGAAGACGTCTGCACTCTTGGGCTTGGTACAGAGCCCATAGCCTGATCATGGTGGTGTCGAGCCTATAGAGGTTGTACATGTGGAATAGGTCTTCAAAGTTGATGTCGAAGGTGTCTTGGTCATGTTGCATGAAAAAATTGTATTCCTTTGGCACCTTCACCTTCCAATATTGGCAGAATGTACCAGGATCTCTGGACATCTTCAGGTAATCTTCATGCAGCGTCTTCATGTCCTCCGACAGATTGTCCAGCTCATCCTGTGGGAGCAAGTCCTGACCTGGTTCGTAATGATATCGCCAGAGGCCCTTGCTCCGTGTAGATAATTCTACTGACGATGTTGAGAAGGATAAGGTTTTCTGCCTCTGCTCCTTTCTTTCCTTCTCGCCGGTGCCGGCCCGTCTCTTTTTGCTTTTCTTCCTCTGGTGTACCGGCTCCGGGCTCATGCCTGCCGCCAACGCTGCTTCCAGCGTCCCAGCTAGCGTGGCGGGAGAGAAAATCTTCCCCCTCGGTTGATCCAGGGGGTCGCCTTGAACCTCGGAGGGCGGGGACCGCAAAATCGGTGACATGTGCTGGTCCCCGACAAGATGGTCCTCCAGGTCTTTAAAGGACGGGGGTGATTGGCTGAGCCCCAACGGAGATCGTCCGATTGATGGAGAGGGGTTGTTGGACGAGGGGCCCGTGCGAGGAGAGGCCGCCGCGGTTATAGTGATCTGGCTCTTCGGCCACTGGATGAAGCAGTTTCTGCACTGCCCTAGCTTCGTCAGCTCCTCTTCGGGGGGGACAGGGACTAACACCTCGCTGTAGTCATTGAGGACGAGGTCGACCTGGACCTTCGCGTGGTGCTCCCGCATAGGAACACAGTGCAGGACTGCCCCCTCCGCCGTTGGGAAAACCTGGCCGTGCGCCACCGGGACCTTCATGCCAGGAATCTGCACCGTGAGTGTGCATCTGGTGGCTTCCTGCGAAACAGAGGATAGACGTGCCGTCCGCACTGGAGTCAGGAAAATGAGAACAGCTCGTACTATAACGACACGTTTAGCGGACGAGACTTACGGTGATGCTGTCGACGGGATTCACCGAGTAGGGGCCGCCGTCCGAGGTGGATGCGCAGCTGCTCCATCCTAGAGGCTGGTTAGCGGGAGGCACGCTCTGCTGGCCTTGCGCTGCGGCCACCTGCATACGTAGCCACGTCTGCTCGGCAATCTCGCGCATTTGCTCCCGCAGATTGTCCATGAACTCCTGGCTGTCTCTCCGGGGGCGGCGGCTCCCCTCGGGGTTTCGGGGAAATACCTTATCCCATTTAACGCCATCCCCGACGCCTACTACACGGCCCCGATGCTCCGGTTTCTGTCGGGCCTTCGCCAGATCGTCGTTCCATCTTGGGAAGCTCGTGACGGAGTCCTGCGAGCTTCCAGGCTGCTGGCTCAGTTCGGCCTGCAAGTTAAATTACGTGATGAGAAGACAGCGTATTTGGATGCAACGTAATGAAGTACGAAAAGAGACTTGGTTGAGTCGTTACCAGCCGGTCGGCCACCACCTGCAGTTCCTCGGACTCATAAATTGGTGACCCCGTCACAGGGTCAGACCTTGTGTGCGCCCTCATGTACTCCCTAGCGCGCGGCTCCCTGAGATGCGCGAAAGGAGGTGCTTTCCCAGCCGCGGCTAATTTCTCGTCCTCTTTGGCCCACTTCGGTCTCTTCCCCAGATATCCACGGCTGCCGAGCTTGTGGTCTAAGGTGTTCTTCCTGCGAAGCTCTTTCCCCCACCGGCTCTTCTCCTGGAATTCTGGGCTCCTTATTTGAGCAACGAATTCGTCCCAGTCTTCCTTCTGTATCTTCGACCATCTTTTACTAATCTTCGTGTCCCAATCCTCGTCTACGACTTTCTGTGCGTCGTATCGCCAAGTCTTCAGAGCCCTAGCCATGATTTTGAGGGCTTGCGCTTCGACTCTTTCCTTGTCGGCTGCAGGTATCTGGTACTTGTCCCACAGTTTCCTCAAGAGAGTATCTTTCGTGGACTGCGTCAACTGGCCGAACTCTTTGCAAGTAATCTTCACTTGTTCGCGCACTAAGCACCCGCAGGCGTTGCTAAAGGTCTTAGCGGCCTTATGTGGACTCGCTGGAATGTCTTTGACGTCGTCGACACGGGTGATGACATACGTCTTGTCCGGCAACTGGTTGCCTTTCCTCCTATTCAGAGACCTGGTCGGGGCTGGAGTCGGTACCTCCTCCTCACGCGCCTCGTCCCCTTCGGAACTTGACCCGGAGGCAGAGCCAGAGCTGGACTCCGAGGCAGATTGCTCTTGTCCAGCTGTGACGGCCGCTACGACAGGTTGATCCTCCGTAAGCTCGAGGGCAGATTGCTCTTGTCCAGCTGTTACGGCCGCTAAGAGAGGTTGATCCTCCGTAAGCTCGAGGGCAGGTTCCTTGGCCGCTTCGGAGGCAAATTGCTTGGGTGCCTCCAGGGTCGGTGCATCGATCGGTGCGGCCACGCCGAGGGGGGCCGTGCTGTCGTCAACTGTCTCTACTGCTCGGGTCGGGGACCCAGCGGGAGTACTACTGGCGGCCATTGTAAAACTGAAGAAAGGGCTAAAATAACAAAATAAAATGAATTGGATAACAGGCATTATCTAGCAAGAACTGAGAAAGATAGAAAGAAAAGAAGTTTATACAAATTGAAACAATCTAATTACTTTATACAAATTGAAACAATCTAATTACTTTATACAAATTGAAACAATCTAATTACTTTATACAAATTGAAACATAACTTTTCTACTGTCCAGTGCCAGATATAGGTCCAATTGGTACCTTGAACTAATTCTTATACACACAATAATCCCCAATTCCTCCTTAACACAAAAGCTATCATTGTATTGCAGTGCTGGAAAACAATACATGAGCAATGTTTAGATCAAAAGAAGGAGCCAAATTTTAGCAAGCACATTAAACGTCTGCACACTAGAATACCCAACAAGAGATCAAGAGTAATAGCTATTCATATTAGGGGTATGAAGAGTGCATTAGTATGGCCAAAGTATCTTTAACATAATATGATGGGATCAGAGATGCACTAGTAAAGCATATCAAATCATATAAGTGCATCACATACAACCCTTCCTACCAACTAACAAAGAATCAAATGCATCTGTTCTTACTTTCAGTACAAGTGCATTAAGGGCATCAATCCAGTAATGTTATTATTTACAATCCTTTTTTTTTCAATGTTGAGACATAAAAATCTCAAGACTAATTATCCATTTTTTTCTCTTGCTCCCACCTAACTGTTAAATGCAAACAGTACGCAGGATCTGCATTGGATGAACTCAAGCACACAAGGCAAGCTGTTGGTTTCTTGGTATGTTACATCGACGTGTGCCAGCTCCTACTGAAACAGGAATTGGAGAGTTTGAGGGTAGGCAAACCATCTCAAAGCGTTCAGTAGAAATATTTCATGAGCCACTATTGTCCACTAAACTCCCTAGACACCTACTGTTTTTAGTTGTCGTGCAAAAGAGTTTTGCTTGATGAAAACTCCAAGATCCAGAAATATTGCTTTCTCTTTTGCTCTAAATCTCTCAGATAATCACAGATTTTCATTGAGAGCATTAAATATACTCCATTTTTGTGATTCATACCAGATGGGGGAGCACTGGGATGACAGCACTCAATCCAAGGAGCAGATCGAGGCAAGTCTTGTAAGCAGGCAAGAGGCTGCAATAAGAAGAGAGAGAGCGCTTGCATATGCATTTTCCCATCAGGTAGGCATTCGTGCTTCTTAAGAACAGATGCCAATCTACGTTTCATCTCATTTGACAACATCATGCTTAAAATGTTTCAAAAATTTCCACTTCAGTGGAAGAGCAGTTCAAGGTCCTCCAACCCAATGTTTGTATCTAAAGGGATATCTAAATTCTATCAACACCACTGCATAAATCAAAATGCATAAGCGAAATCGTGCCAAGCTCCAAATTCCCCAATCTGCATATTCACACAAGGCGAGAAAAACCGCTCCGACACAAGCTCCAAATCCCAGGCATCCAAAGGAGAAAGTTGATTTGGATTTTCACCACCAACATCTCGCGAACGAACAGATACCAGAATTCCGAACGACACCCAAACAAAAACTCCCAAAACCTCCCTTAAAACCTTACCGGAAGTGGCGGCGGATTCGGGGGCTTCGAGGAGGCGGTGGCGGCGTCAGGGGCTTCGAGGAGGCGGCGGCCGGGGCTTCGGGAGCGGCGCCGGGCTTCGGGGAGGCGGGAGGAGGCGGCGGCGGGCTTCGAGGAGGCGGCGGCGGCTTCGGGGGCGGCGGCGGCAGCCTGGCGGCGTCGGGTGCGAAACGTCTCGCTGCTGGTTCTCTTGAACGCGCGGGACTTGGCGAAAATTTCGCCAAGTCCCGCGCGTGGCTTAAATACTTACTGGGGTACCACTGACGGGCTCCTTAAAGGAGCCCGTCAGTACAGACCAACCTGCCAGCGCAGAGGAACCTCCACTGACGGGCGACATATGGGTGCCCGTCAGTAGTATAACGGCAGTTAGGGTTAGTGAATCACTGACGGGCCTCAGTATAGAGCCCGTCAGTAGAGCGCCCGTCAGCTACTGACTTAGTGAATCGAGGAGGTTTGGTTCTTATTCTACGTCTGCCCTTTTATATTTTGTTTATTCAAAAAAATTGGTTGGCACGCCAGCCTATCCCGAGCACAGCTCAAAGGCCCACGAGCCCGGGCCGCGCAGGGGACCAGCCAGAGGCCTATCCCGAGCACAGCGCCCAGGCCCACGAGCCCAAGCCATGCGGGGGACCAGCGGCGGCCCCGAGTACCAGTAGCAGTTGTAAGGAATTCGAAAGCCCTCCTCGGAGCTCCCCTTTTAAGCTGGTGCGCACGCTCCTCGCTGGGCGAGGTGGGACTAAATGTGTGCGGTACCAGCGCTCGGGGCTTTCCACTGACGGGCACCGTGTGTTTGCCCGTCAGTGCTTGTGCGTTACCACTGACGGGCACCACTGTATGCCCGTCAGTGGTGCTATTTACACCGACGGGCATCTGAAGCGTGCCCGTCGGTGGAATTTGTTTTTAGAACCTACTAAAACTTAATGCCTTATCTGAGCACCTCGGTGGAGTTATCGTTCTTATTAGCTCTGCCCTTTTAGTTTCGTTTTTTATATTTTGTTTATTCAAAAAAATTGGTTGCCAATCCGGCCTATCCCGAGCACAGCTCAAAGGCCCACGAGCCCAGGCCGCGCAGGGGACCGGCCACAGGCCTATCCCGAGCACAGCGCCCAGGCCCACGAGCCCAAGCCATGCAAGGGACCAGCGGAGGCCCCGAGTACCAGTAGCAGTTGTAAGGAATTCGAACGCCACGCTCGGAGCTCCCCTTTTAAGCTGGTGCGCACGCTCCTCGCTCGGCGAGGTGGGACTAAATGTGCGCGGTACCAGCGCTGGGTGTTTCCACTGACGGGCACGTCTTGTCCGACCGTCAGTGGTGGTGCGTTACCACTGACGGGCGTCTTAAATTGCCCGTCAGTGGTGGCCTTTACACCGACGGGCACCGGACATATGCCCGTCAGTGTATGTTGTTTTTTGTTTCTGGTTTTTGCTGAATGTTTTCCTTTTAGTGTGATCTTAGGGTTATTTCTATATGCTATGGGTGTTTTTGTATTTTTGGGTTAGGACTTTTACCTTTTTTGGGTTAGTGTCAAAGTTCGGCATTTTTCTGAAATGATTTGCTATTTTTCAGGCATTAAATTAATATCTACTTATGTACTCGGTATATTTCAGATTTGAACTACAACTATCTTAAAGAAGGCCTCTAAATTGAAGGAAAATTCATATCTACGTACCTATCTATCGTTTTAGCTCGTATCTAGAAAATATATCAATAATTCAAACGTTTGCTTCGAGAAATTCAAACGTTCGCATGCGCCTTTCTTGTTTTTGATTTTTTATAAAATCTTAATGTGGTCAAAAAAATTGAAAATTGGCATGGGGTAATTATATGACCTTCTGAGGCTATGTTTAAAATTTCGGACAATTTCGCGGAAGTTCGATTATACATTGCTTTGTAACTGAACTATCTGTGAGAAAACTTCATAGCATTCGAAGGGGAAATATGAAGATTGAAGTACACGTCATAAATTTTTCATCATTTGAACTTGAGATTTGGACTACAACTTCATATTACAATATTATACGTTAATAATTCATCATGTTGCATCTTGTTATGTAATAAATCGAATTTTCTATTTTTTGAAATACCAATTTGAGGTACCATGTGTAAAACCTTTCAAAAAACATTTTTAGCTACGCTCCAAACTTTTTGTACATGTAACGTACTACATTACATTGTTCGTGTCAAAGTTAGGCATTTTTCAGAAATCATTTGCTATTTTTTACGCATTAAATGAATATCTAGTTATTTACTACATATATTTCAGATTTGAGCTACAACTATCCTAAAGAAGGCATATAAATGGAACAAAAATTCATATCTACGTACGTATGTATCGGTTTAGCTCATATGTAGAAAATATATCAATAATTCAAACGTTTGCTTGTCGAAATTGAAATGTTTGCTTGCGTCTTTTTGGTTTTTTATTTTTATTAAATCTAAAAGTGGTCAAAAAATTTTGAAAATTGGCATGGGGTAATTACATGACCTCGTGAGGCTATACTTAAAATTTCAGATAATTTCATTGAAGTTGGGTTATACATTGGTTTGTAAGTACTTCAAATTCATCCACAATTTACACATACAGAAGTACACACGTTACATGAAATCATTCAAACCAAGACACTTTTGTACACACACATACAAATAGCTAGGTTTCGTCGTCTTCGGAAATCTTCTCATGAATTGTGATTTTCTTGGTGGTATACGTTAGTCCTTCGGCGTGACTGCGTCTGACGTAGGGCTCAGCATCCTTGCTAGCTTTTCTCCTTTTTATGGGGCGTTTATCAACGGCTTCTGGCTCGGAGTCCGGGTCGTCGAATTGGTCGTAGTCCTCTTCGTCAACAACACCATCGACTCCGACAATACTCCTCTTCCCTTTTCTGACGACATGGCGCTTCTGTGCCTTTGGGTCTTTTATGTAGAAGACTTGTGAGGTTTGTTTAGCTAGAACCCATGGCTCATCTTTCGCACTGATTGCTTTGACCTGTGTTGACTCAATAGATGTCGGGGGAGGTAGAGTCACGGTAGTGAGTTTGTCATCATCGATATGGATATTTTTCGCCCATCTGACACGAAACATGGGTATCTTCGTGACGGTGTAGTCCAGTTCCCAAATTTCTTCGATAACACCGTAGTATATGTCCTTACGGTTACCGGTTTTAGCCTCCATCGTCACCCCACTGTTCTGATACGTGCTTTTCCTGTCTTGAGCCTCCGTATAGAATGTGTATCCGTTGATATCGTATGCTTGATATGTCAGGACCTTGCTCGCAGGTTCTTGTGACAGCATTTTGACCGTCTCTTCTTCGAAATTTGTCGGAGGCCTTTCATACCAGTAGTTCTTAAGCCATGTTGCGAACTTTCCATTGTGCTCTTTCGAGAGCCACGCTTCTCCCTTCTTCGGGTTTTCTTTTTTAAGCTTTACCATGTGCATCCAAAGATAGGGATGCACCACCGTCAGGTGTTGCAAGACCACGAGATGTGCTCTGTCATAGTCATCTGACCTACTGGGTACTGAATTGTAGACATGTAAAGGCCTTTGTCCGCGTGCATGGCCTTCACCATCGAGCCTTCCCGTGTGCCGTGAAACAGGAACACCTATGGACTTTTGATCAGCCAAGTAATCAGTGCAGAACTCGACACACTCTTCGGCAACATAGCCTTGGATGATGCTACCTTCTGGTTGTGACCTGTTACGAACGTAGCGCTTCACAACCCCATTGTACCTTTCCAACGGGTACATGTTGTGTAGGAACACGGGACCTAGATCCAGTATCTCCGGGACGATATGGATCATGAGATGTACCATGATATCGAAGAATGCTGGAGGGAAGTACATCTCAAGTTCGCACAGTATGACAATGATCTCCTCCTGCAGCTTGTGGCAACGCGTAACGGAGATCGACTTCTGAGATATCGTGTTGAAGAAGTTACACAGATTCAAGACTGTCTTGCGGACCTCCGGCTCCATGAGACCTCTGATTGCAACAGGAAGTATCTGCGTAATCATCACGTGGCAGTCATGAGACTTCATACCAATTACACGGTGACTCTTCATGTCAACTATTCTCCCGATGTTTGCCGAGTAACCGGAAGAAACTTTGACACCTTGGAGGCACTCCAAAAAGCTAACGATCTCTTTTTTGCTGAGAGTGTAACAAGCAGCGGGACAGTCCGTCTTGATTCTGACTGCACCCGTCCCCAACTTGGTCGTTCGCTTCGTAGCCCACAGCTTCTTTCTTATACCCAAGAATTCCATGTCAGCTCGTGCCTTCGGTCCATCTTTTGTCTTTTCTGAAATGTTGAGCAGGATACCAAGCAAGCTCTCGCACACGTTTTTTTCAACATGCATGACGTCTATGCTGTGACGTGTGCTTAGGAATCTCCAGTAAGGCAAATCCCAGAATACGGATTTCCTTTTCCAGACGCCGTCCTGCATGGGAACAGACGGTTGTGTCTTACCGGGCGTAACAGGGGGCATCGTGTTCACGATGTCATAGATTTCCACCCCGGTCTTCTCCCGAGGCGCCGAACGGACCTCAACAGTATTGTCAAACAATTCCTTCTCTTGCCTCCATGGGTCGTTCTGTTTCAGCCACCTTCGGTGGCCCATGAACACGATTTTTTTGGATCCCTTTAGGTGTAAACTTGTAGTAGACTCCAAACACTTCACACATCCTTTGTACCCATGAACACACTGGCAGGACTGATATCCGTACGCGGGGTAGTCTTGGACCGTCGTGAACAACAGCGCTTTCAGATTGAAGTACTCTTCTTCGTATGCGTCCCAGACCTGGGCCCCTGGTTCCCACAGTGTAGCTAGTTCTTCGAACAATAATTGTTGATACATGTTCAGATCGTTCCCAGGTTGCTTCGGCCCTTGTATGAGAATACAGAGGTGTATGTACTTTCGTTTCATGCACAGCCATGGAGGAAGGTTGTACATCCATAGAACCACGGGCCAAGTGCTGTGTCTGCTGCTCATGTTGCCGAATGGATTGATCCCGTCCGTACTCATACCGAACCTGATATTCCTCGGATCTTTTCCGAAATCATCGTATTGGGCGTCGATTGCCCTCCACTGCGAAGCATCGGCAGGGTGTCTCATCACTCCATCATCAGTTTTCCGCCCCTCGGCGTGCCAACGTAGCAGCTTTGCCTCCTTCTTGTTAGCGAATAAACGATTCAAACGGGGAAGGACCGGAAGATACCATACAACCTTTGCTGGAGCGCCACTCTTCACTGGGTCCTCATCATCGGCTTGCTTTCTACCCCTCTTGAATCTGGACGTGTTGCACGTGGGACACTTGTACAGCTTCTCGTGCTCCTTGCGGTAAATAAAGCAGTCATTCGGACACGCATGGAACCTCTGCACCTCTAACCCAAGAGGGCAGACAACCTTCTTGGCTTCTTCGGTGCTCGTGGGCAGCAAGTTGTTTTTCGGAAAAACTTTTGCAAGAAAAGCCAGTGTCTCATCGAAGCCTTCGTCCGGACAGTTGTGGGCTGCCTTGATCCTTAGAAGTTCCAGCGTGACCGACAGACGCGTGTGCTCTGGATCGGAACCGGTATACAACGGGATTTGTGAGTCTTCAACTAGTCTCGAGAACTTAGCAGCCTCTCTTTCATCCTCGGGATCTATCACCACCTGCTCCACCATGTGAACGTCCTGCACCATATCGGCCAAATTGTTTCCCGTTTCTCCTTCGGCGTCCGGTTCGATGCTCCCCTCGTCTTCTTCGTCATCTCCGTGTTCGGCAGCTTGCTGTAACACCTGATCTTCCTCCTCCTCGCCGTGACATGTCCAACGTGTATAGCCTGACATGAAACCCTTAAGCGCCAGGTGTACCGTCACCCTCCCTCTCGTATCGAACATTACCAAATTTTTGCAATCGCGACATGGACAGCAAATCTTCGTGCCACCTTTTGCCCTCATATCTCGTTCGGCGACATCAAGAAACTCGTTCAAAGCCATAGCCCAACTCTCTGTCGCCCGGTTGTCGTACATCCAACTGCGATCCATCGATCAACACCTACGACACGAAACTAATCAGTTCGATAACCGAAAACCACATCAAATACATATACGACATGAAAAGAACACTGGCGAGCATTATTACCGAGCGCTAGCGATCTTTTTGGTGAGAAATGAGAGATGTATGGAGAGAGTGAGAGTGAGAGGAGGAGGGAGAGATGAGAGAGAGCTAGAAATGAGAGATGTATGGAGAGAGTGAGAGTGAGAGGAGGAGGGAGAGATGTATGGAGAGAGTGAGAGTGAGAGGAGGAGTGAGAGATGAGGAGGAGGGAGAGAGGGAGAGTGAGAGGAGGAGGGAGAGAGTGAGAGGAGTGAGAGAGAGGGAGAGTGAGAGGAGGAGGGAGAGAGTGATCTAGATCTAGATCTAGATCTAGATCTAGTCTCTCTAGAGCATGGGGAGGAGGGTTGGGGAGAGGGGAGAAGTGTTGGTGGGTTGGAGGGGGAAGGGGGGGCGGCGGCGACGGCGGCAGCAGCTGGGGCGACGGCGGCACTCGCTGCTGGCCAGTGGGCGCGCGAGCACTGGCCAGCAGCGAGGGCCCGCTCTGGTTATATAGGCGAGATCACCACTGACGGTCGCGTAAAAGGGGACCGTCAGTGAATCTTCAGCCAACCATGCAATAATCTCCACTGACGGACGAGGATCTATACCGTCAGTGAAGACAACGTCTCTACTGACGGGCCGGTTCCCAGGGCCCGTCAGTAAAATGCAACGTCATATGTTCCCATTTACACTGACGGGCCGCATCTGAGCCCGTCAGTGGATCTGTAATCTCCACTGACGGGCACTTAAATTGAGACCGTCAGTGGAGTTCACGCGTCATCTATGCCACCTCACGTTCATCTCCACTGACGGGTCGATTTTCCGCCCGTCAGTGGTTCTCCTCACGTTTATCTTTGCTGCCTTCTCCGCTGACGGGCTCTTTGGTGTCCGTCGGCGGTGTTACCCTGCAGCGACGGACCTTTTTGTGCCCGTCAGTGGAGGGGGTTCAGGAGAAGGTCAATCTGCAGTAGTGATTGAAAGATTTGCTCCCAATATTAGAGATGATGTTAGATTTGCTTACCTAGAGAAGGGTCCCAACTCAACCAACTCATCACAATTTCCCCCCAAATAGAGATGGTAGATGCTTTCGGCCACAATGGTATAAGGATTTTGATTGGTTGGAATATAGTGTAGACAAGGATAAGGCTTATTGCTTCTGTTGTTATCTTTTTAAACATGACCGAATGGATGATAAATTTGGTCATGATGTCTTCTCCAAATTGGGGTATGATCATTGGAAAAATGCAGTGGCATCATTTCGTAAGCATCTTGGTGGGGCATCTAGCATCCATAATATTTCAAGGACAGCATGTGATGATTTTAAGAATCAAAGAGCAAGTGTGAAATGTAAAGTTACAACTTATAGCAAAGATTCACTAGTCAAGTATGAAACTCGTGTGGATACATCTTTGGGTATTGTTAGTTATCTAGCATTGCAAGGTGAACCATTCTGTGGACACGATGAGTCATCTTCTTCTTTGAACAAGGGCAATTTTTTAGAGATACTTGATTGGCTCAAAGCAAGGATTCCAGAAGTGAAGCTTGCATTTGATGAGTTATGTCCTAAAAATGCCAAAATGACTTCCCCAACGATTCAAAAAGAACTTGCCGCACATTGTGCCGCTGCAGTCACCAAAGCAATCAAAGAAGAGATGGATGATTGTCTTTTCTCTGTTCTCATTGACGAATGCGGTGATATATCGGTCAAGGAACAAATGGCCGTGGTTGTGAGGTATGTGTTGAAGTATGTTAATTACTTATGTGTTTTTACTTTTGTTCTTCTATGTATAGTAAGGCAACTAATTGTATCATTTTTCTAAAGGTATGTGAGCAAAAAAGGAGAGACCGTTGAAAGATTTTTGGGTATTAAGCATGTTCCAGACATGACATCACAGCTTTAAAAAAGGCATTGTTGGAAATTTTTGCTAAACATGGTCTACTTGTTGCAAGATTACGAGGCCAAGGGTATGATAGAGCATCTAATATGAGAGGAGAATTCAATGGCCTTCAGAAGTTAATCCGTGATGAGAACCCATGTGCATTCTATATTCATTGCTTTGCCCACCAATTGTAGTTGATAATTGTTGCAGTTTCGAGATGTTGCAAAGGTGTTGAGGATTTTTTTGAATATGTGTCCTTGATTGTCAATTTGTGTAGTTCATCTTGCAGGAGGAAGGATATATTGCTTGATAAGCACAAAGAGATTCTTTTGGCTAAGATTGAGAGTGGTGAGATGCCCACGGGAAGAGGGAAAATCAAGAAACATCCCTGGTCAGACCTGGAGATACAAGATGGGGTTCTCATTACACAACCTTGTCTCGCATTGCATCGATGTGGGATGCAGTGATAGAAGTTTTGGGCATTGTTGAGGATGATGTGCGTGTTCCATGTAGGGCATGGGGTATGGTTCATCTAATGGAGACTTTTAGCTTTGTGTTCATCATGAAGATGATGTTAAAATTGCTTCGTATAACAAATGATTTATCTCTTCTATTGCAAAAGAACGATCAGAATGTTGTTCAGGTATGCGATGGATTATGTTATATATTTTTACTTTGACTTGATATATTTTGTTGATTTGAACTTATAATTGCAACATTTTAGGCAATGTCTTTGGTTAAGGATGTGAGAACACGTTTGATCAACTGGAGAAATGATGGTTGGGAGCCACTCTTGGAAGATGTCAAAGCATTTTGCACTGAAAATGACATCGTAATACCAAATATGGATGAACCGGTACCAAGATGGGGTCGATCAAGAAAAGGTGGAAGAAACAACATCACCACTGAACATTTCTTCCACGTGGACACCTTCTATGTTGCTATAGACTCCATCACCACAGAGTTGATCATCGCTTTAATGAGGTATCTTCAGAACTGCTCTAGAACTTTTCTTGTCTTGATCCAAGAGACTCCTTTTCTGGGTTCAATGTGAATAAGTTGGCTCGACTTACGGATATTTATCATGAGGATTTCTCTAATTATGAACGTGAGCATATAGAAGATAATCTTGAGCTATTCATTATTCATATGAGAAGAATTGAAGACTTTAGAGCTTGTCATGATATTGCAAGCCTAGCTAAAAAGATGGTTGAACTTGAAAGACACATCATGTTTCCTACGGTTTATCGCTTCATTGAGTTGTCATTGCTACTATCGGTAGCGACGACAACAGTTGAAAGAGCCTTCTCAGCAATGAAAATCATCAAGACCGAGCTGCGCAACAAGATGTCCGATGGCTGGCTTAATGACTTGATGGTGTGCTACATCGAACGAGGGATATTCAAAAGTCTTGATCTTGGTAAAATTAAGGAAGAATTTCAAAAGAAGGGTAGGGCATTGCCATTGCCTGGGTCTTCTAGATCCCATTAGAGCTTAATTATCGGTATGTTTCTAGGTTGTTTTTCTATTTAAAAATGTTTACATTTACATTGTATTTGGTGATTCTATTTAGGACTACTTTGATTTTGCATCATCCTTTTTTTTTGCTTTAGAGTTCACCGGTCAGTCGGGTTCGTCCCACCTCAATTTTTTTTCGTCCTCCGCCACTGATCCGATGGTTTGTCCGAATCACGCTGGGGAGTAGCCTTTGCGGTAGCGGCAGGCGGCGCTCGGCGAGTTTGATTTCTAGGACACAAACCAACGAGCCGAGGCTCGGGTTAGATTGAGGAGGCTCACTCGAAGGTTATGAAGTGGTCGAAAGAGGCGGGGAAGCTCAACGGCCGCGTAGTCATCGGTGGTGGTGGCGGATGGAGAAGCTCATCCGAGAAGTCATGCTTCTGTGAATCAAAACTCACCAGCAAGGAGAAGAGGGGTTAGAGGGTTCCATTGCGGCTAAAGAAACTGACGGATGGCAACAGGGCTCATCGGAGTGGATGGTTCAATCACAACAGAGGGCTACCGAAGGTGGGGAAGACGATGTTTGATCACTAGATTCAACAAATGAACGAATGAGGGCTACCGGAGGTGGGGCCCATTGTAATTGGGTTGTTTCCGAGCCTATCCGGCAAGGTTGTGCATCAAGAGAAACACGGTGGCCTCACGAACGCGACAGGAAGCACACGTCGGTCACGAATGCTAATCACGTTCCCCGTTTTCCATAGAGAGAGAATAAAACTTGGATGGTAAGCATGGCGGTCTTGGACTTATCCATCCGTGTTGAGAAGGGTTAAAGAGGAGCAATGTATCTCAAGTATTTGAGGAGGGAGTGAATCAAGTTTTCTCAGTTGGAACTCAATTTCATCGCGATTAAAACGTCTTCGTTGTGTCCTCGGGCTCGTGCCGAGCGCCTGCTGGCGCAATGGCATGGACGAAGGTGGACATAAACTGTCGATAGAAGGAGGTGGCCATCAGCCGTCGCGTGCTCGCTATGGCGAGCAGCTGCGTGGAGGGGACAATCCCGACAGGCGGGACTCGTGTGTTGGCGCCTCACTACCGCAGGTGCGCGCGGGCGCGCTTGGGTTCGTCAATCACATGAGAACTACGTGCCCCCACACAACATGGTGCACAGCACATCATCTAGTTCAGAGCGGCCATAGCCACAAGATGTAACATTGGTGACTGTCGTGCACCTGGGAGAGATCGTCATTGTACACCATGTGTTTTGCTTAATCATGTGATAAGTAATACACACCCAATTGACATCTTTGCCCATAATAGTTTGTTGCAACCACACATCAATTGTTTGTCACCATCGAAGTGTGAACTGTTGGCTGCTATCACATGACAAATTCACATTATCATTGCATAACTTGGTCCTGCTCATGATTGCACAAATACGTGATACCTGCCAACATGCATCGAATAATCATCTCTCTCGTCTACTAACTATCTGAGCCAGGGGAAGCATCAATGTGTACCTTGCAGTGTCTTCATGCACACATGGTTGTCATAGCATGAAACACCACAAGCGCTCTCAGCTTCGTCATAGAGCGCCAAGTTTTTTCGTTAGGAAGCAGGGTACCTTGTACGCCACAAACGTTATCGACAACCTTATGATTTTTAAGGGTGCAGTGGCCAAAGCACGTCACGCTTGCTTCTTCGGTACAGACATTTGGTCGCATTGGCTGAAGACGTCACGCTAGAAGTGACACCAAAACTGCAATGTCTGCACTAGATGCTCCTGCGGACAACTTGCAAGCACCAAACTGGGTGCTCTCTCAGCAAAGGTTTCATCTCGGTTAGGGGTTTCTCTTGAATCTTCAAGCCCCAAAGTATGCAAAAAGTCAATAGGCGCATCAATGTACCTTAACAATAGGAAGTGACATGGCATCGAAATGCTCTACCTGGCGTGACCACCTCACCCCACTACCGGAACAGAGATGTTTGCCGTGCGCTCAACTCTTTGCCAAGTGTTTTCCGTCGGGCACTCGGCACAGACAACCATAAACCGAATGTCCAAGGAAAACACTCGGCACAAATACAACACTCGGCAACTAAAGTGTTTGCCGAACGCCCACAGCTTGACACTCGACAAAAACATGTTTGCTGAGTGCGCGACGCGTGACACTCGGCAAAAAAAATGTTTGCCGAGTGTCCGACGCGTGACACTCGGCAAACAGTGAGACACGTGCCCTTCCTCCCCGCGGTTGACAGAGAGGCGATGGTGTGGTTCCTTTGCCGAGTGTCTTATAACGTGCACTCGGCAAACAAGTGGCCCCCTGTTAGCACTGTTTATTTTTATCGAGTGTCCGAGTGACGACACTCGGCAAACTATGATATTTTTTTATGTTTGCTTAGTTTCAATTATAAAATTGTTACTTATATAGTAGACTGTTTTGTTGTAGAAACTAAATCACACTTGTTCCATTATTAATAGAATAGATGAAACTTAGGTGGGAAAAGATGTGTTCATATGAGATGCTTCAATTACTCCATGATATGCATATATGCTATACAATTACTCCATGATATGCTATTGTTTTATTACTTTATATACTCTTAAATGATTTGAATGTCATAACATTAAATAAGGCCAACTGCCAAATCATTTACAAAAATGTAATGCGTGACCATTAGGGAAAAAAGGGCAAAACTTGAGAGCAATATATGGTATAAATTGTTTTCTTGTTTGAATTATTTTTTAACAATGTTAGATTTCATATTTTTTAATCAGATCCATTTGATGTTGGTTTGGGCAGTGAATAGTGCATGGTCTATAATTACTTTGTAGTGTTACATTTTGTAGTGTTGCGGGGCCTGCGGGAGGGGGGCGCATGAAATAACGCTAGGAACCATACGGAAACCCTTCATTTTTGGCATGGAGTCCTAATATGGGTATATAAGGTTGGTGTAAAGAGGGCAAGCCAATACGCAACCTTGAAGTGGCACCTCCTTCACAAACAGGACGCCTCGCAGGAAGTTTCGGGACTTTGAGTGGAAAACTCCCCTTCGGAGCGACCGGACCAAATTTTGTAAGGACCTAGAGCAAAAAATAACCACCACGGTCTAAAGAAAATATTAAACCAAAGTAGCCACCATGAGGGAAAGTAGACAGGGAGCACACAGCATGCCTACTTGGCTCATCATGAATAGTACCAGGTGCTCAATTGCATGAGGGCTCAAGCTTGAAAAATAGAGAAGTAATCGACACAATATAATTATTTGCACTCCAGATATTCCATTGATCTAAAAAATAATTATGAAAGAGGGGAAAAAGAATAAAAGGAAAGAAAGAAGAAAAAGGGAAGAAAAGAAAGAAAGTACTTGATTGTTTGCCGAGTGTGTATGTCCGGACACTCGGCAAAGGTTAATGTTTGCCGAGTGTCCGAGTTATGACACTCGGCAAAGGTTCATGTTTGCCAAGTGTCCGAGTTATGACACTTGGCAAACTTTGAGGCACTCGGCAAATGTTCTATATTAGGGTTGCCCGGATCTCGCCCAATTTCTGCCTGGCAGGCGCTACCGCAGAATGGTGGGAAAACTTCTTGGCTACGCAAGTTGCTGGCCATGTGGTCACGTGGAACGAGTTCAAGACCGGTTTTCGCAATTTCCATATCCCCGACGGAATCATGAACTTGAAGAGGGAGGAGTTCCGCGATCTCCGTCAAGGCAAGAAACCCATCATGGAATTCCTTCGCGAATTCAACCACTTATCGCGATATGCCTCTTAGGAAGTTTCCACCGATAGAGAGAAGGTTCGGCACTTTATGGACAAATTGAACGATGAGATGCGGGCAAGGCTAGCCACTGTTGACGTGCGTGACTTTCAATACTTGGTGGATAAAGTCATTAACATAGAAGCAAGAGAGTCCGTTCTCAGCCAGAATCGCAAGCGCGAAAGAGAGATTCAGAAATCAGCCGCAAGTAGTTCACAAAAGCCGCGCATATGGCAGCCGCAGCCACCCCGCCCTGCAGCACAGTATCCACCCAGGCCCCAAGGTTATGCGCCGCGCCCCCAGCAACCAGCCTATCAGCCTCGCCCTCAGGGAGGACAGCAGCGACCTTTGCCTGACTTAAGCAAGGTTCGATGCTACAACTGCGGAAGCATGGGTCACTTTGCCAACCGCTGCACTCAGCCCCGCACGGGACACGTATATGCCCCCAACATGCCGCAAGGACAGCCAGGAGGACGTCCCCAAGCCAAAGGATCAGCTCCAATCAACTCCCAAGCCCCTGGCCGCGGCAGAGTCAACCATGTCACGGCGGAAGAAGCACAGGACGCACCAGAAGTGGTGCTGGGTACGCTCTCGGTGAACTCAACTCCTGCTACAGTTCTTTTTGATTCCGGAGCATCCCATTCATTCATATCAAGCAAGTTTGCACTTGACAATCGTATTCCTTCATCAGCATTGCATTCTCCTCTTATTATTGCAACTCCCGGCTCGGAGTGAAGGACCGAGCTGATTTGTGAGGGTGTTAAGGTAGAGATTGGCGGGGAGATGTTTCTGGCCAACATGGTAGTTTTGGGATCAGCTGGATTAGACGCTATATTGGGCATGAACTGGTTGGTCCAGCACAAAGCCAAGATAGACTGCATCAGAAGATCAGTGTCTCTTACCTCTGAGTCCGGTAAGGAAGTAATGTTCGTATCCTCGTCCCCGTCAGGATGTCTCTTTGCTTTGAGTGATACCCAAGATCAGGGAGTTGAGGCGGTCCCCGTCGTATGTGAGTACCCAGATGTCTTTCCGGAAGAATTGCCAGGTATGCCCCCTGATCGGGCAGTAGAATTTGTTATTGACCTTCCACCTGGAACCGCTCCTGTCTCGAAGCGCCCTTATCGGATACCCCCAAATGAACTGATAGAGATGAAGAAGCAACTCCAGGAACTTGAGGAAAAGGGTTTCATCCGACCCAGCTCATCGCCGTGGGGTTGCCCTGCAATGTTTGTGAAGAAAAAGGATTCAAGTCTCAGGATGGTGGTCGACTACCGACCGTTGAATGAACTCACCGTGAAGAACAAGTACCCACTTCCACGGATTGATGATCTCTTTGATCAGCTAACCGGAGCTTGTGTCTTCTCCAAAATAGATCTCTGGTTAGGTTACCATCAGATAAAGATTAGATCCGAAGACATCCCGAAGACAGCTTTTACCACCCGGTATGGATCATACGAGTACACTGTCATGTCTTTCGGTCTAACCAACGCCCCTTCCACCTTCATGCAACTCATGAATTCCGTATTCATGGAGTATCTGGATCGGTTTGTCGTCGTCTTCATCGACGACATCCTCATCTATTCTAAGTCTGAGTCTGAACATAAGGATCATTTAAGAATGGTACTGGATAAGCTCTGAGAGCATCGCCTCTATGCAAAATTCTCGAAGTGTGAATTTTGGAAACATCAAGTGGAGTTCTTAGGCCATGTACTATCAGCTACAGGTGTTGCAGTAGACCCGAGCAAGGTACAAGCCGTCCAAGAATGGAAGCAGCCTAAGTCAGTTACCCAGATTCGTAGCTTTCTAGGTCTAGCAGGCTACTACCGCCGATTCATTGAAGGATTCTCTTCCATAGCCAAGCCGATGACAGAGTTACTGAAGAAAGAGGCCAAGTTTATATGGTCCAACAAGTGTGAACAGAGTTTCCAAGAGCTTAAAGAAAGGTTGACTTCAGCCCCAGTGCTTACCCTCCCAGATGTTCATAAAGACTTTGAAGTGTATTGCGATGCCTCGCTGAATGGATTGGGCTGTGTCCTCATGCAAGAAGGCCGCGTGGTAGCTTATGCTTCACGTCAGTTACGTCCTCATGAGGCCAATTACCCCACTCACGACTTGGAACTAGCAGCTGTAGTTCACGCTCTCAAGATATGGCGCCATTACCTTATCGGTAACCGCTGTGAAATTTACTCGGATCATAAGAGCCTGAAGTACCTGTTCACCCAACCGGACCTGAATCTCCGTCAAAGAAGGTGGCTTGAGCTCATCAAGGATTACGACCTAAGTTTAAATTATACCCCTGGCAAGGCTAACGTCGTTGCTGATGCCCTTAGTCGGAAAGCTTATTGCAACAACCTCGTGATTATGGAACAACAGCCACCGCTTCATGAGGAGTTCCAACGGCTCAATCTGGAGATGGTTGAGCAAGGTACCCTCGCCACTCTTGAAGTAAAACCATCCCTTGAAGACCAAGTCAAGGCTGTCCAAGCTCAGAACGTCGGAATGCAGAAGATTCGAGAGAAAGTGAAGACTGGGGCAGCGACCTGCTTCACCGAAGACAAGGATGGAGTACTGTGGTTTGGAAAGCGACTCGTGGTGCCCAAGGATCGGGAGCTAAAGAACCTCATTCTCCATGAAGCCCATAACTCACCGTTAGCCATTCACCCTGGCAGCACCAAGATGTACCAGGACCTTCGTCACAGATTTTGGTGGACCCGAATGAAGCGAGAGATCGCTCAGTATGTTGCCGAGTGTGATGTGTGCCGCCGGGTGAAAGCCGAGCATCAGAGACCAGCAGGCCTACTTCAACCACTCCCTATTCCCAAATGGAAATGGGAAGAGATTGGAATGGATTTCGTGGTAGGCTTACCGAAATCCCCGAAAGGCAATGACGCAATATGGGTGATTGTGGATCACCTCTCCAAGGTCGCGCACTTCATCCCGGTGAAAACCACCCATAAAGTGAGCCAACTGGCAAGGTTGTACATTTCCCGCATCGTTTGCCTCCATGGGGTTCCCAAGAGAATCGTTTCGGATAGAGGCACCCAGTTCACCAGCCGATTCTGGAAATGCCTACATGAAGCTATGGGAACTTCTCTGTCCTTCAGCACTGCTTTTCATCCTCAAACCAGTGGTCAAGTTGAGCGGACGAATCAGATTCTGGAGGACATGTTGAGATCGTGTGCACTCACGCTGGGTTCCAATTGGGAAGACTGCTTGCCATATGCAGAGTTCGCCTACAATAATAGTTATCAATCTAGTCTCGGTATGGCACCCTTTGAAGTACTTTACGGAAGAAAGTGTAGGGCTCCCTTGAACTGGTCCAAGACCGGCGAGAGACAGTTCTTCGGACCTAACCCGATTGAAGAAGCCAAAGATCTAGTCCAACTCATCCGAGAACGTCTTCGTGAAGCTCAGTCTAGGCAGAAAAGTTATGCCGATCCTCAACGCTGAGAAGTTACCTTTCAGATTGGAGATAGTGTGTACCTCAAGGTCACTCCATTCAGAGGTGTCCGCCGCTTTGCGATGAAAGGAAAGCTAGCTCCTCGTTACATCGGCCCTTATCGAATCCTAGCCAGACGAGGAACCGTGGCGTATCAGTTGCAATTACCTCTAGAGCTATCTCGGATGCACGATGTCTTCCATGTGTCTCAGCTCAAAGCTTGCCATCGAATTCCCGAGACGAAGGTCAACCCTGAAATCGACGTGCTACATGAAGACCTCTCTTATCGAGAACATCCAGTGTGTATTCTCGATGAGATGGAACGCAAGACTCGAAACCGCACCATCAAATTCTTCAAGGTACAATGGAGCAACCACACTGAAGATGAAGCCACCTGGGAGCGCGAAGAATGGCTCTAGACCGAGTTTCCAACCCTGTTTGTCGATCGTTAGAGATCTCGGGTCGAGATCTTTTTAAGGGGGGTAGGTTTTGTAATACCCAGATTCGATAAGTAGAGTTTGCTCCGCATTCATGCATACATGGCATCATCACCACCCACACCTTAATTAAACTTAGTTGCATATCAACTTCACTTTATAGAATATGTTAATATCTCATCCTCGGTGGATAATCGTTGCAAACACCAATCAAATTATTTGAAGTAATCCAACTAACAATGTCAAAACACCAATCAACTTATTCGAAGTACTCGAATTAGCAATATCGTCCACAAGGGTGGTAGAAGTCATTGGACCCTTCGGTGAATCCCTATCCTTAACCCTAAAACCCTAAACGGTGCCAAAATTAGGTTTTTAACGACGGAGTAGTTCCCAGTGGTGCAAACCTCTCAAACTCCATGAATAGCTTCAAAAGGGATAACCTTAGCCCCTGGCTAATCGTTAGAAGTTTTAGACATGTCTAGGGCTCGATTATAGCTCAAATCCGAATTCAAACCCTAAATTGGACCCTAATTCAAATTTGAACTGGACACCCATTCAAATGAGCTCCAAATCGACCCAAACTTCTACAGCAGCTCAAGATTAATATATTAGAGCCCCTGTAAAAATTTCAGATTATTTGGAGAAGAAATTGAACATAAAATGACATGGGGAATAGTTCTGAGAATGAAAATAAAAAAATAAAAAAGAAAAACCCTAAGGGACCTGGGCCGAGGCCTACTCGGCCGGCCCAGTCGGCCGGCCCATTTCCTCCCCACGCCCGCGCCCTTCTGCCCTCTCCCGCTGATGCCCCGGGCCCGCTGTCAGCGCCCCCTCTCTCCACCGCAGCGCCCCGGGCCCCGCCTGTCAGGGCGCGTCGGCCACGTCCCGGCCGCGGGTACGCCGGCGTGGGCGGTGCCCCGCCCCCGACGCCACCGGTCCGGAGCCGCCGCTGCCCTTTAAAGCCTCCTCCCGACCACTGCCTCGCAGTCTCTGCCTCCCCAAACCCTAGAACCGCTACCGGAGCTCCCGAGGCCCATTTTCTTCCCCGACGCCGTTCCAACTCCGGCGAGAAATTGGTTGCACTCCGGTGAGCTTTGGTTCCCATTTTTGTGTCTTCAAGCTTGCTCACGTCCTCCCTAAAACCCCCTACCCCTCCTTTTTCCCAGAGCAGCACCCGAGGAACCCCGCCGCATCTTCTTCCCCGCAACCGGCCATCTTCTCCGACGAGCTCTTCCTCCGGCTCCAGAGGTCGCCGAGCCCCATCTTCTTGCTCCCGAAGCTCCTTTCCCCCCTAACCCCTCTGCTGCCTCCTCTTCGCAGATTGGTCGCCGGAGCACCCCCATCGCTGATACCCGAGCCTCGCCGCCGCTCCTCACCGTCGCCGGCCGTCTTCCCGACCTCCCCGCTCCTCCCCGAGCACCGAATCGACCTCGGGGTGAGCTCCCGATCCTCCTGCCCCTTTCCCCGAGCAAGCAGGGCACCGGAGCTCCCTCCGGTGAGCCCTTCGGCGAAGCGCCGCTGTCTCAGCTCGCCGCCGATCTCGGTACAGGAGAGAGAGGAGGGTGGGTACGGGTGAGGGAGTGAGAGAAGAGAGAGAGAGAGGAGAGACCGCGTGGCCCCTTCTGATTGGGCCACGGGTACTCGGTTCCAAATTTGACAAACTTTATATGGTTGGAAAGCTTATGGAATTCTCTACAAGATGGCTGAATCAAAAACTACTTTTGAACACATGCACAGTACATTACCTAGAGTAGAAGATTAGCCACCGTCGGGAATCTATAAACCCTAACTTCTCGACCCTAGCTCCGATTTCGACGGACTTTATAGTTCTGGAAACCTTATAAGATTTCCCACAAATTGGAGCAACTAGAATTCCAGTAATAACACATGCATACGATGGATCCTTGTAGGGTGTGAGTTGTAGCCCCGTTTAAACAATTGTCCCTGCTCAACAAACCCTAGCTTCGCGGCCGTAGCCCCGAATTGCACGACTCTAGTTGTACCTCATTCGTATGTCATACTATAACCTAATAATAGTAATACTGAACCTATTCACTATGCTCCGCCGCTAACGGCGTAACCCTAATTCATCGAGACCCCTTAACCTGACATGCATGCCTAATTAGTATTCCCCGTAACTTCGACAAGTTAACCTAACACCATTTGTTCTAGTTAGTACATGACTAACCCTAACTCGACATAAAAGTTAATATTACATGCATGTATGCGCAAGGCATTAGGGTAACATCAATTGCTTTAGTTGTATATGCCTTGTCGTAATGGAACCCTAGCCACCCTAGCATCATCATGACATGCACATTCCGCATAAACATCATGCATACATGCTGGACCTTATGGATTCTTTTACCGTTTCTTTTCCGGTATCCGTGTTAATCGCAATAGAGCCCGAAGAAGGTGACCACCAGGCTTACAGCTCCCCACAAGACCAGGATCAAACCGAACAAGGCAAGCAGAGCTTGTTGCATCTTTACTTTCCGTACTCTTGTGTATGCCCTTTTTATATATGTGCTATGTGTATGAATGTTTATCGATGAATCGTCGCAAGTTGCGTACACTAGCATGTGTAGGATGTGTCTTACGTCGATAACATCTTGTGGCTCTTCAACTAAATTGTTAAGTGAGTTGGGAGAGCCGAGGGCGTGCACAATGGGTACGGTTGGTGTGAATTGAAGCATGACGGCGACCCAGGTGTATGAAGGTTTTTGTCGCCATACCAACCCTATTTTCAGCGTGTCACCATCCCTTATCACACGTGAACGCTAGCGAGAAACAACACTGAGGATAGTTGGGGTAAGCCTCCATGCACTTTGGAGGCTCGCTACCTCCAAACTGTATTGCACTCACTATGCCTGCAGGGGTTGAGTTGTCGGTAGTAGTTCGAGAGATTAAAATGAACCCTTGAGGATTGGATCAACTTGGATTGGATTTAGGGGCTGCCCTAATTGAATTGGATAATGTTTACTGGATTGATTGGGATTGGACTCAGGGGCTGCCCCAATGGATTTGGATTGGATGATTCGATCTCGTGGTAAATTGGTTGTGATATGTTCGTGTCCTGAGTTAATCGGTTATTTGGTCTATCCTTACTTCACCTTATCAATGGTATGTTCTTAACTTGTATATTGTTACTCTGAGAAGCATTCATGTTTAGTTGCTGTTGCATTAGTATGAGTAGGACATTTAATCAAGCACGAATAAGTCTTGCGAGTACGTTCGTACTCACCTAGGTTATTCCTAGAGCTTGCAGGTGAGCCGGTGGTCGAAGATTATTTCGATGATGCCTGAAGTTGTTGTTTCCTCGGTAGTGTTCGACTCATGGGATGGGTTGTAGCTTTTGTTCAGCGGTCATCGTGCCGCTGTGGGACTCATTTACTGTTCTTCCGCTGTCGTTTATTTGCTCCGTACTCGGATATGATTTCGGATATGACCGACTAATGTAAGATGTTGTCCCATCGTGGACTGTTAATAGTAATATCGTATTGTAGAGCTTTGTGATGATATCCGAGTTGTTAGATCAGGCTGCCCCTGCACAATGTGTGAATGATATGAAGTGTACGGGTATGCCGTGAAGAGTCGAAGCCGTACCTTGTTCTACTAAGTCGAGCAGGTGTTGGTTGAGTGACCCGCTGGCTGAGATGCTGTGCCTGTCACGGACC
>JAGXJF010005142.1:0-65774 GCA_019208055.1 Stipa capillata | reverse complement strand
GGAAAAGCTTGCGAGTACATTCATGTACTCACCTGCTTGTTGATTTGCCAGATGAGAAGAAGAGTGGTGCTCTCGAGGACGATATCAGCGTACCATGAGGTCTAGGTCGTTCTCCCAGTCAGTTGCCTGTGGATGGGCATGTGTCATGGGTTCATACACTATGCTTTTTGCCTACTTTCTGCTGCTGCTACATATCAGCCAATCGCGCTAGTTAGTGAATTACAAGACGCATATGACATACTTATGGAAGATACACGGTATGTATGTGAATGCTATCAAGTCTTAGTGTGTGCGGCTACTGATCCAGGGACCGGTACAGTAACACGGACGGGAGGCGTATCTGGCCCTAAAACCGGGTACGCCAACAGCGCTTGGTATCAGAGCCCATACGACTGTAGGAAAACCCTAGCTAGCATGGTGTGTGGCGGGGGGGGGGGGGGGAGGGGGGGCGAGGGGAAGGGCGACCGTTAGATAGGAATCCGAATAAAAAGTATGTTGACAGGAAAAGTCAGATAATTGCTGAAATAATTTCTGGTATTCTCATCCCTTCTAGTATTCCCCTTATCTCTGACAGTCTCTGACCATCTACACTCATCCCCAGTTCTGATTTAAAAAAATTGCAAGAATAGGCACTAGTTGAAAGTATGTGACGACCTGCGCTGCTAACACTGGGATAGGTTTGACTCCTTAGAGAGGCATTGGTGCGTTGTGGAATTTCGACCAGCTGAATATAATATTTCCAGGAGAAGATCTCGGAAAACATCACTGAATATTGGGCAAGAGTTTCTTCGTTTTCGGAGCAAGTGCGAAGGAGACACCCGCACCCACAATACCTTTGTGGGAGGAAAAAGTTGGTTACTCCACTCAAGCATCCATTTAGCCGCCATACAGCACTAGGTCCAGGACGTATCTGTTATGAGATTCAGAGCTAGCAAACCTTAGGCAATACGACATACTTTCCACGCATCCGTCTCCGAACACAGATATTCACTGGTACACACCCAACCAGAGGTGAAGATGACCCTGCAGTGCGTGAATATGTCCCAATATGTGAGAGCTCAAGATTCACTGACTCACTGCATCCTCATGAGATGGACCTAGTGCGTGAACAATTACGGCGTGTGCGAGGACTACTGAGCTGGCCACTACTCGCCAACAGAGAGCTGCGAACACAAATGGAGCACCCCAGGAGCCCCGTGACATTCCCGTCGTGATGACCTCAGCCTCCGCCAAAGCGCCATCATGGAAACCCTGGAATAAGCGAAAATCCCTCGCCGCAGCAGCAGGTGCAACCCAGGCCGTGTATGGGATACCAGGCCCTATGCCATACTATAGCCTGACAGCTCAGATAGACTCTGGAGAGGAGGAAGACCCTGAGGACGGGTCCCTGCAGAAGATGAGGAGTTACAGATCTTGGCTTAGGCTCGTAGACTCGTGTAGTCTAATATCACGAGTCGTATTATGTACCCCAACTATCTAGACGTGTGGTGTGTTTCTGTTTGATGTACTAAAACTGTTATGTATGCTGTGTGTGGTATAACACACCTGTAGGTGTGGTATCGTACCCACACTTTGCTTTAAATAAAAGTAGCCTACCTGTTGTACTAAAAATTATCATATGTTCTCACTTACCCCGCGAATCTCTCTCTCACCTATCATTCAAACCGCGATTCCCGATAAGGAAGTGACAACACAGCTGACCCACATTATGAGGGTTGGCAGCTGTCACTTCAGAGAGACCACCTGTCCCTCCTTACGACCGAAGCCACCGTCCCTGGCCATATAAATACCCCAAGCCTCTATTTTCTCAACTCCACCACTCCCGATCAAGCTAGAAGCAAAGGAACCCTAGTCTTTTCCCTAGAATTCTCCACCCTCAACACCCCGAAGAACACAATGCCTCGCGGTGTGCCTTACGATGAAACCACCGCAGCAGGACTCGCAGGATTTGTAGACATCCTGTGGACTGTTGCGCCAGAGAGCTCTCGGTGCCACACAGAGGCCGGAGTATGATGTCTACCAAGAGGAAGCCTCCAACCCCAACCATGTGTACTGAGCGGATGTACACATCTTACCAAGCCGGCGCCAACGACGTCTCCACCTTCCACATCGTCGGGCACCCAATGCCCAACCCCGATCTAGCTATTCAGCTGGCAGCATGGGAGGCCATCCTTCGCTCCATCCCATAGTCCCAGTATGCACCGCCGAGCCTTCAGGTTCTACCCCAGCCGTGTACCAGGAGGAGAAGTTATCTTCACCAGCACCCAGGCAGAGCAGGAGCGTAGCTGTCGTCCACCTCACCAAGTACCTCGTCGCCCAGACCACCGTATTCACTCAGCTTGTCGACATCCCTCGTCCGACGCAGCAAGCCATTCCCCTTGTACAGCCTCGCCCCCGCTCCCGCGACTCTACCTCAGCACCTGCCCGTACATTGGTACCAGAAGACCCCCCGTTGCTGGGTATACCAGTAATGGTAGGTGGCAATGTTCCGCCTTCCCTATTTGCCGATTACCTTAGCCTGTTCTCCAAGTATGCAGCCACCACCCGAGCTGCACATCGCCGTAGACACCACCACCCCCACGAATACCCCAGTACCCTAATGAGAATGGGGACATCCACGGGAGATACCACTAACCCAGCCATCCCACCCGGACGTAGATCAGGTAGATTAGGTGTTTGGGAAGTGGAATAGCCACTCCCGTTTAAAAATAACTATGCACTATCTTGGTAACATTGTAATAAGGCCTAGCCGTGCCCTTAGATGCCATGTTTGTGTGTTGTACGAAATGCCGCTAGGCACAACCTTATGATGTTGATATGTGTTTCTTGGTGTTCCATTCGTGCTTTGGTTGGTGTACCCAACCGTGGAATTCGTTATAAGGCAGATAGCCTTGAATCTGTTTCTATACCGCAACTCTGTTTTCCCTCTTACCTAATGCTGTAACAATGCAAAACTCTGACGATTAATCGATTACCAATGCAGATCAAAAGCAAACATGAGCCACAACGTTGACAACATCACAACCCGTAAGCGAAGAGCCATTTGTCTCTGCAAGCACACCTAAAACCCGCAAGCCCAGGACACTCTAGGGCATCAGCTGGACCCCCAACGATCTGAACCACCTCCAAAGAAAACCCAAGCCAGCCTTTGTACCAAATCAATGGCTAACAATCAAGAACAGCCTCGGCAAAATCCAGAACAAAAGAAGACCAAGGACCTGACTGTGCTGAATCAGGCCACCGGCCCCAAATCCACTACAGGCCTAGGACAAAACTGCATAGCCACCAACGCAGCTGTATAGGTGATGCTGCAAGGCGGTAGTTCGTCAGGCAAAGGAAACAAACTGTCGGAATTCCAGAGAACCTCCCCACCTATTTTCGCTTATTCTACTGAACCACTAGATGCAGATGATTGGCTATTAGTCACGGAAGAGAAACTGGAAGTCGCTAAATGCGACGACCGGGAGAGGTACTCTTTGCTCCCCAATACTTACAAGGACCCGCCGCAGCATGTGGAAAGGATCCGCAGTACTCAACCTAAACACGCGGAGATCACTTGGAGAAATTCAAAGAGATGTTCCGCAAACATCATATTCCAGCCAGCCTAATCGGGATTAAGAAGAGAGAATTTATGACATGAAACAAGGGAATATGACAGTTACCGAATACCTCCATAGGTTCACCCAGCTGGCCCGATATGCGATGAAGACTTAAAATCCGAGGGAGCCCAAGTGGATAAGTTTATGAACGGTTTATAGCAAATTCTCCAGTACCAGTTGGCTTCACAAAATTCACGGACCTTCAAGACCTAGTCAATATTGATCTCAACGTAGAGAAAAACGCCGTGGACTAATGGACACGCGTAAGCGTAAGAATGACAAGCGTTTCATCACAGGGGAGCCACAATAGTGACCTCGGTATGAGAAGAATCCAAGCCTAGATCTTTCAGCCCCGCAGCAACAAAAGGTTACCCCATATGTTCCCCAGCACAGTACTCGCAACTTTCAGAAACCAACCCAAGAAACAATGTTAGTAGCTATCCCACTGAGCCCAAACAAGAACCAGGGAAGCCGCAACTGTTACTCGTGTGGCGAAAGCGGTCATTTTGCCCGAGAATGCCCTAAGAGAGCCCCAGAAAACTCTGATCAGCGGCCACGCCAAGGACACCCAATGCCACCAGAAGCCAAGGGTCCTGGGGACCCAGAACTTTAGCAATGACGTGTGAACCATGTCGATGCAGAGGAACCCAGGACGCTAGCGACGTGGTGATGGGTACGTTCCCTATTAATACCGTACTTGCAAACCGTATTATTTGATTCAGGAGCATCACATTCATTTATTTCAAAGAGGTTCGTTGACAAGAACCGATTAGAAGTCCGTCTTATGAAAACCCCCATGCAAGTACGAACACCAGGATCGGTGGTTAAGACTAGACATTGTTGCAAGGACGTAAGCATCCTCATAAGGTGGTAGAGTTTCTAGCCAATCTGATTGTTTTAGAATCAGAGGATATAGATGTGATCCTAGGGGTGAACTGGTTACCCAAGTTCAAGGTAATATCAATTTTGAAACCAAACTGTCACCCTCACCAACGCTCAGGACAGACGATTAATTTTTCCCCTAAACACCACCCCGGAACGGTTCCAGCACCCTCAACCATTTGACCACCCAAGAATTAAATCCAGTCCCAGTGGTGCGAGAATATCCCGATGTATTTCTGGAAGAATTGCCAGGAATGCCCCCAGACTGGGAGTTGGAATTTGTGATTGAGTTGGTACCGCGTACGGCACCAATAGCCAAGAGACCTACGGATGTCTGCTAACTACTTAGAGGAATTAAGAAGCAGTTGGAAGAACTTGAAGGCAAAGATTTATTCGACCGAGTTCGTCGCCATGGGGATCACCCGTATTGTTTGTGGAAAAAAGGATAAACACTTCGCATGTGCGTAGACTATAGAGCCTTGAATGAAGTGACTATTAAAAACAAATATCCCCTCCCATGAATTGATGATCTATTTGACCAACTGAATGGAGCCCAAGTATTCTCTAAGATAGATTTAAGATCTGGCTATCATCAATTAAAGATCCGGGAGCAAGATATACCAAAGACTGCTTTTACCACCCGATATGGACTATATGAGTATACAGTCATGCCCTTCGGTTTGACCAATGCCCCGGCCTATTTCATGAACTTGATGAATAAAGTGTTCATGGAATACCTAGATAAGTTTGTAGTGGTATTCATCGACGATATCCTGATCTATTCCAAGTCGGACGAAGAACACAAACATCACTTGAGGATAGTCCTGGATAGCTGAGAGAACATCAACTGTATGCCAAATTTAGCAAGTGTGAATTCTGGCTAAGAGAAGTTGGATTCCTCGGACATATAGTGTCCGCAGGTGGTATAGCGTGGACCCGAGCAAAGTTAGAGATGTTCTTGATTGGAAGTCACCCAGATCAGTAACCGAAATCCGGAGTTTCCTAGGTTTAGCAGGGTATTATCGCCGCTTCATAGAAGGATTCTCGAAGCTGGCTAGACCCATGACACAGTTGCTAAAGAAGGATCAGAAGTTTCAATGGACGCAGGAAATGCGAGGATAGCTTCCAGGAAATGAAGAAGCGGTTGACCTCAGCACCCGTGTTAACATTACCCAATCTCCAGAAGAATTTTAATATTTACTGCGATGCATCCCGGCATGGACTTGGATGCGTGCTCATGCAAGATGGGAAAGTAGTCGCTTATGCCTCCAGGTAGCTACGACCCCACGAAATGAATTACCCAACTCATGACCTAGAGTTAGCAGCAGTAGTGCATGCCCTGAAACTCTGGCGGCATTACCTCATCGGTAACCGTTGTGAAATATACACCGACCACAAGAGCTTGAAATATATATTCACCCAGTCAGACCTCAACATGAGACAGAGGAGATGGTTAGAGTTGATAAAGGATTATGATCTCGGAGTTCACTACCATCCCGGAAAAGCAAATGTAGTGGCCGATGCCCTTAGCCGGAAACCAGCCGCCCTGAATGCCATCCCTCAAGAAGCCCGACCCGAGTTACATGAGGAATTTGAGAAGCTTAACCTTGGTTTAGTTGAAAAGGTTTTGTAACCAATTTGGAAGTGACCCCGTCCCTCACGGTGAAGATCATGGAAGCTCAAAAGGGACATAAGAGCATAGAAGGTATCAAGGAAAAGATAAAGCTTGGTAAAGCAAGTGGATTTAGAGAAGATAATGAAGGTACCCTATGGTTTGAAAATAGATTATGTGTACCTGACTGTGAAGAACTTAAGAGCTTATTCTGAAGGAAGCCCATGAATCCAGATATTCCATCCACCCTGGAGGTACGAAGATGTACCAGGATTTGAAGGAAAAATTTTGGTGGCATGGGATGAAATGGGAAATAGCGAGTTTTATAGCCCAATGCGACATATGCCAGCGTGTCAAGGCGGAACATCAGAAGCCCGCAGGGCTATTGCAACCTATTAAAGTTCCCGAATGGAAGTGGGATGAGGTTGGCATGGATTTTATCGTAGGACTTTGGAGAACAAGAAAAGGAAATGATTCCATCTGGGTCATCGTAGATAGATTAACCAAAGTAGCACACTTCCTACCGGTCAAAACCACATACAGAGGAGATCAATTGGCCAAACTATATCTAGCCCGAATAGTTAGCCTGCACGGAGTACCCAAACGGATTATATCGGATCGGGGCACTCAATTCACCTCCAGATTTTGGGAACAACTGCACGAATCCATGGGGACCCGATTAAACTTTAGCACCGCTTATCACCCACAGACTGATGGACAAACGGAACGAGTGAACCAATTCCTGGGAGACATGCTGAGGGCATGTGCGTTGACTTACGGTGATAGCTGGGAAGATAGCTTACCATACGCCGAATTCTCCTACAACAATAGTTATCAGACCAGCCTGCAAATGTCCCCGTTTGAAGCATTATATGGAAGAAAGTGTAGGACCCCATTGAATTGGTCCGAGACCGGCGAAGGAAAAATCTTCGGTCCCGACATTCTTCAAGACGCGGAAGAGAGAGTGAGGTTCATCCAGGATCGATTAAAGGTAGCTCAGTCACGACAGAAAAGCGATGCTGATCCTAAGCGGAAAGATGTCACTTTTAAACCGGGAAATTACGTGTATCTGCGAGTGACACCTCTTAAAGGAACTCAGAGATTCAATGTAAAGGGCAAGCTAGCGCCTCGATACGTTGGACCATTCAAGATTGAAGGGTGGAGAGGTGAAGTAGCATATCAGTTGGAATTACCACCGGAGCTATCAGAAGTACACAATGTATTCCATGTGTCACAGTTAAGAAAATGCCTGAAGCAGCCCACGAAGCAGGTCCAGTACCAAGATTTAAACATTGACAAGGATCTCACCTATAGAGAGCAGCCCACCAAGATTTTGGAAAGTGCAGAACGTCAGACCAGGAATAAGAGCATCAAGTTTCACAAGGTCCAGTGGGAGAACCACACCGAAGAAGAAGCCACTTGGGAACGAGAGGACTTCCTGATGGACAAGTTCCCCCACCTATTCCAGCCTGAAGAATCTCGGGGACGAGATTCGCCTTAAGGGGGGTAGGTTTGTCACACCCCGTTTTTCGTAAACTGCTTGCCAGCATAATTACATGTGCAATAGACCTGTTTACAGACTCACGTGCATCCAATATATCTAACCCTGTCACACACGCACCTCTCCCGACTAAATCCTAACCCGAGCTAAACCCTAACATCGCACACACGTAGTATACACTAAACCGTTTACGGCACCTCACCACGGAGTATACCTGAGTGAAGGGGAGAGAGTCCATGAGAGTTTCCATGACCCCTCTTCACCTTGCCACACCCGCAAAACCCTAACCCCCGACACGACCACTCCTCCCTATTTAATCCCTATTGCCACCGAAGCTCTCATCATGAGATCTAACCCTCCTCGACCCCTCTAAAGATTATGAATAAACTCCGTGAGCAATCTAATAGCATATACAACACAAATATAAAATAAAATAGTAATGTCCAGATCAAAAATACCGACAAATGAAATTAATTAACCCTAGGGCAAAAACATGCATTGAACTGCAACCACTATAAATAGGCCTTGGAAAGTTCTGATAAAATTACACCACGATCCCAATACCTCCCAGACCTCGAGAATGCAAAAACATGGGCATGTCCAGTACAAAAATCTCAAATGGCAGTTACCGAACACCCAGGCCGAATCAGCATTATCACATGAAATGAGGCATGAACCTAAAGCATAAGGAATCAAATCAGCCATGGGACCTTTTATCGGTCACCTGGTCATAGCCAAGGATGTGTCTTTCATCAACAGTGCCCACATTGTCCCTTTCCTTTTAGCTCCATCCCTTGACACAACGTATCATTCGAGAGTTGTCAATTCTTCACTATAGGACATCGTGAATCACCCTGCCAGACCCCTGAACACTTCACTGGCGCGAGAGACACGCCCACAAGCCCTCAAGCGAGCCAAGACGCGCCCATGCCGCTCGGGCATGCACGTGGCCGCGCTCTAGGCTGGCACCAGCAAGCCATCTCATGCCCGGCCGCGTTCCCCGTCGCCTGAGCCTCCGGCCATCGCGCCGCCCCACCCCTTGAGCCATCCCATCATCTCGTCCAGCTCGACATCTCTGTGGAACCTTGGAAGAGCTTCTCACCGCGCTGAACGCCGACTCAGCCGCACCGTCCGTCGACACGCCACCGCGCGCATCTGCTCCAAAGCCGCGCCGCTCGCCGTCAAGGCTTGTCCCGAGCCGCTGCCACGCCCCAGGTGTCCCTCCGCCCTCCTGCAGCCTCGGCCGGCCACGGCCTCGTCCCGAGTGCCGGACACGTCCCATCCCTGGCCAACAGCGGCCAATGCCAGCTCCGCATATCACCGTCGGCCTATTTAAGCCACCACCGAGCCCCAGCTCCGCATCCGAACCATCACCAAGCTTCTCTGAATTCCGACACATCCCCACCTCCTCCACAACAGCTGAAGACCCATTCAAGCCGACGCCTAGCTCCCCTTCTCCAACCCACGCTCACAACCCTCACCTCGGTTCCGCGCCACCCCAAACATCCGAGCCGCTCCAAACTTCCTGGCCGAGGAAAACCAAACCCAGACGCCCTCTCCTCCCTGGAGTCTCCCTTCTCCTCCGGTCTTTAGCCCCGCCACCGGTAGCCTTCTGTCCGAGACGCCGTCGCTGCCTGGACTCAGTCCTGAGCTGTGAAGCGACCGACCAGAGCAGCGTCCACCCGAGCGGGTAAGTCGCTAAGACACCGACGCGTGGGCCAGATTGCGGGTAAGTTCCACGCACGGGTAAGCAACGGCGCCCTGCCGAGTTCCCGCCTCCCCGCCGTTATGGCGCCTTTATTCTACCCTAACCCGACTCCCACCCTTGGCCGTTGAAGGCACAACCGACCAGGCCGCTCCCGACAGCGCGAAGGCGCATTTATTTGGTCAGTTAGCGCGTTTAACTCAGTAGCTCGATTTTAGAACCTAGTACAACCGGTTCGGCCGGTTTAAACTCTTCCAGACCGGTTTTTGGGAGGGCTATTCTGGTTCTGAGATCTTCAGCTAATGGCCAAACTTTTATACTCACAAAGTTTTGAAATTTGAATTTAATTTAGAGCTCTAGCAGTAAGGAGTAGGTTTGGGCTTTTCTTTTCTTGTATTTAGTAACATATATACGCTAAAGATGTTATGATTTTTAGAGGAACCAAAATATTCTCATGCTATCCAGTATGCCAACTGGGAACGAATCTTAATTAACTCAATAAGGCACATGCCTTTGAATTAAGCTCTAAGGAACTTAAGCCCTCGCTAATTAGATCGTCATTTCATGCAAACTATTCATTCAATAAATCATTTTCGTAACACCGGTTTAGTATCCTATAGCACCTTAATACACCAGCGGTGCCTACATTTGGACCATGTTTGCTCTTTGAGTTTGATTTGAAGTTACCCTGCTTCTTATTCGTTGATTCTCCGACGTGTAGTTAACGGAGTGCCGTACGTGCCTCGAGAGGACCCGACATCACCTCCACGCCAAGAACAAGAGCAGGACCCGGAACTGCCAGGCAAGCTTTCCCGCCTTGAACATATTGAATCCCATATTTGCTAAGCTTAGTTACTTTGTTTGCAAATCTTGCATGCTATTTTAATATTAGCGGTATTTTATGCTAGCGAAGATATGTCCAGTAGATGCATATGCCATAGGTTTGGAATCCGTCCCTCGGTAACCCTAAGTTTATCTAGTCGGTCGAGATCGACCGGCAAGGTAGTAGGAATATATGCTGTAGCCATGCTTAGACCTGCTATAGTTAAAACAAGTTTTACTGAGTACGTGGGGTATGGGATGAAAACCCTCGGCTTGTTTATACATGCAGAGGAAATCTTTTAAAAGGAAACATTTGTGAAAATCCCACATGAAATGATGGAGGATTTCGGACTCGGGCAGGAATGCTAAGGGTGTTATGAGGTGGTAGAGTAGCCGGTTGCTACTTGAGGAAAGAATGGTCGGGTAGCCGGTCGCTACCTGAGGAGTTGGTTGGTTATGGAGTCCTGCTTGAATCAGTTAAGGACCGAACCTAAGTGCCGCTGAATCAGTTCCCCTCCCGTACGTCCACATGTCCTTTATGGGAAGGACTTGACCTGGTACCCCGTCTAATGCCGGAGCTCGGAACCGTGGGAAGTTAGGGTGATGTGCTAAGTGGATCCGAGATCCCTAGAGGATCTCCACGGGACTGCGTGGGGTAAACCCTCGATAAGTTCCACGTGGTGGAGGTAAAAGCTTTCGGTGGGTCTCACGAGTACGTGAAAATATGGTCCGACGCAAAGGTGGAGAGTCCCATTTTTGGCATCCGGGATGCAAAAGTTGGGTTACCCTCCTAGCGGGTCCGGCACTAGCGTTAACATGGGTGAAAGGTCTCGTTGTATTAACCCCGTCAGTATACCTCGTGAAGGTGTACCTGTTAGCGCTCGGCATTAAGGGTGAACTACATCTTGTGGGTAAAGCCATACAACCTCTGCAGAGTGTTAAAAACTATTCGAATAGCCGCGTCCTCGGTCATGGACATGAACTGGTAAGGCCACACACTGGTTAGATTATGTTTTGGTTGTGAAAGCTGGGAAACAAGATTAAGGACGTGGGCATGATGTGTCCACAGGGTGCAATTTGCGCTACCTGGTTGGTAGTTAGGAATTGCTGAAGGGAAGGCTAGCTACACTACCCGGGATAGTGTGAGCGAAAGCCGAAAGGGTAAGCGGTGATGAGCGTGGCTATCCCGCTGAGGAAAGAAAGGAGAGGTAGCAGGGACTACCTTGAATAATGACGTGCTTCTTTGTGATCCTCGTTTTACAAAATCGCCTTAAATCTATTATCGTTATTTAAAATAAAGACTTACATTTCCGCACAACATGCAACATAGGTTAGAGTTCCCCTTGAAATATCCCTTTGCATGAATTATGCCGTATTACCCTCCGGTGGGAAAAGCTTGCGAGTACATTCAATGTACTCACCTGGCTTGTTGATTTGGCCAGATGAAGAAGAAGAGTGGTGCTCTGAGGACGATATCAGCGACCACGAGGGCTAGGTCGTTCTCCCCAGTCAGTTGCTTGTGGATGGGCATATTGATGGGTCAATAACTATGCTTTGCTACTTTCCGTTGCTACTTTTATTCAGCCAATCGCCTATTGTCGTCGACTACGCGGTCGGACAGTGAACTTGAGGCACCCCCGGTTGAGTACTGGGTCACCCGAGTGTGCGCGAGGGATAGCGAGACGGAGCGCGCAACAGCGAACGAACACTTAGTGAAAATTTGGGCGAGTCAAGAAGTGGGTGTAACTTGTATTCCGTACCCCCAACCTGGGGGGTGCTCCCCTATTTATAGGCCTCGGGGAGCGCATGGCCAGATTACAATTCTGCCCCTAAGCAGGTTACGGTCTTACCCCCGGTCCGTCGTACGGACGAGGGTACGCAGGTCACTTACATGTCACCCGCGGATGCATATACCCTAGCATCTACATGACGTCCGGTACGACATGCCGTACGGTACGTCACATGGTGGGGTCCTGCCCCCGGGGTGTTCGTACTCCGCGTCTGCACCCGCGCTTGCACCCGCGCTTGCACTCCGCATCTGCACCTGCGCTTGCACCCCGCGTCCGCACCTGCGCACGTACCCCGCGTCTGCACCTGCGCTTGCACCTCGCGTCTGCACCTGCGCACGTACCCCACGTCTGCACCTGCGCTTGCACCCCGCGTCCGCACCTGCGCACGTACCCCGCGTCTGCACCTGCGCTTGCACCCCGCGTCCGCACCTGTGCACGTATCCCGCGTCTGCACTTGCGTGTGCACCCCGCGTCCGCACCTGCGCACGTACCCCGGGTCTGCACCTGCGCGTGTACCCCGCATCTCACGTCTGCAAAAGAGTAAGTCATGAGCTCGTAGCAGGTATACATGCCTTACCGTGGCTCGTTGGCGTTCGGGGCGCATGGGGACCCCTCCCACAACAGTAGCCCCTTGCCGGTGTGGCCGGTCGAGAAGCGCCCGTCCGGACCGGCGTTATACCCCTCAAAAAGGGGTTGACGGGCAGCCCGGGCCAACGATGTCCCCCCTCGGAGTCGATCTTCCATCCCCTTCTTCACCCGGCAAACAGGGCCTTCGTACTCAGCGCAGACGCGACGCACCCAAGGGACAGGGGCCACTTGGAGCAGGTGAGTTGTCGGGAGCAGACCTGTCGTCTAAAGCAGACGTGCTGCGTCCGGTGTGGAGCCATGCATTCGGGGTAGGGGAGATGCCTCCGGAGTATGCGTCCCGAGCCCTGCGTCCGGAGCGTGCGTCAAGAGCTCCGCGTCCGAAGTACACGCGTCACGTACGAGGTGGCCCTGTGTCCGGGACAGATGTACGATGCCCGGAGCACACGTGACGTTTGGAGCTGCCACGCCATGTTTGAGCGCCCAGGCCGCCCAAGATAGATAACATGTCCGGGACGCACGGGCTGCCCGGAGTAGACATGCCGTGCCCGGAGTACGCGATGGCCATACACAGTGCGCGTGGGCTATCTCAGAGCGTGCGACATGGTTACACACCCCGAGTTCGCACAAGCTCTCGCGGACACGCAGGCGGCGTCCGGAGTAGACACGAGCCGCGTCCGGAGCGCGCACAGGCGGCATCCGGGGTACGCGGGGGCTGCGTCCTGGACAGGCACGATGTGGAGAGGCATGCGCACGCGCGGAGCAGCGCTCGGAGCTAAGTCGGCGTGCGTGGAGCGCCACGGGCTTCGGCACGCGGAGCGGAGTCCGGACCGTCATATTTAGTATTATCATTTATATTATTATTTTTTGTTTTTTATTTTATTTTTTACTTTTTTTACTTTTTTTTAGGCGGTTAGAGGTGCAGGGGTATAAAAAGGGGGGATCCGGCCTCCTTTTCACCCTTCCTCCTCCCCACTCCCCCAACCAGACGGCCGCCGCTCCCCTACTCACACCGGGCTACGCACGGGACCGGTCCGGGCTACACGGGTGGCTCGCGAGGCGGAAGGCCGGGGCTCACCCGGGCTAGGCTAGGAGGCGCTCGGAGCTGGGGTTCACCCGGGCTTGGCAAGGCGGCGCTCGGGACCGGGGCTTGCCCAGGGTAGGCGCGGCGGCGCCCGGATCCGGGGTAGCCCGGGCTCCAGGCGAGGCGGCACACGGACCCGGGGTAGCCCGGGCTCCAGGCGGCGCACGGGGCTTCAGATCCAGGGTAGCCCGGGCTCCAGGCGGCGGCAGAGCGGACTCTGTCCGGGGTAGCCCGGGCTCCAGGCGGCGCACGACTCCGGGGTAACCCGGGCTTCAGGCGGCGGCGGAGCACTCTGTCCGGGCTCCAGGCGGCGCACGGCTCCGGGGTAGCCCGGGCTTCAGGCGGCGGCGGAGCGGACTGTCCGGGGTAGCCCGGGCTCCAGGCAGCGCACGACTCCGGGGTAACCCGGGCTTCAGGCGGCGGCGGAGCACTCTGTCCGGGCTCCAGGCGGCGCGCGGCTCCGGGGTAGCCCGGGCTTCAGGCGGCGGCGGAGCGGACTCTGTCCGGGGTAGCCCGGGCTCCAGGCGGCGCACGACTCTGGGGTAACCCGGGCTTCAGGCGGCGGCGGAGCACTCTGTCCGGGCTCCAGGCGGCGCGCGGCTCCGGGGTAGCCCGGGCTTCAGGTGGCAGCGGAGCGCTCTGTCCGGGCTCCAGGCGGCGCACGGCTCCGGGGTAGCCCGGGCTTCAGGCGGCGCACGGCTCCGGGGTAGCCCGGGCATCAGGCGGCGCACAGGGCTTCAGATCCCTGGTTCAGGCCGGGGTTCGGCGGCGGACAGGCGACGCGGCGGGACGCCGTCCCGGCGTTCGGCCGGGGTCCGCCCGGGACTCGGTGGAGCGGCGCGGCCCGAGCTACCGAAGGTGCCACGTGGGGTTAAGCCGGGGTTGTCTGGGCTCTGTCCGGGCTTCGTCCCTCGTCCGCAGCCGCTGCGATCCGGGCTTCGCCCATCCTTCGCCCGGCCTCCGCGTGCGTTGCCACCGAGTTCCCGACTTGTCCCGAAACAGCGGCTGTGCTTCGACTCGACGGCGGGAGGCGTTCGCGTGGCCGGCCGTACGAGGCACTGCGCTTCCGCCTGGTTCCGGCTGCGGGAAAGGGGGCGCGTTCTCGCGCTGCGGTCAGCTGCCTACGCGCACGCGCGGTCGCTCGGAAGGGCCGTGCATCACCCCCGGGCCCGTCGAGTACTCCGTTTGCGCTCCATACGGCGGCGCGGCTGGCTGCACCTGGAGCGGATCCAGGAAGACACCGCGCTGCGCGACGAGGTTCCACGACCACCATCTCCCCTCGCTCGGGCTCCGGTAAGGCACGATCACCCTGCTGCCCTCTCATTCCATCCTACACTCGCGGCTCACTCTCTTCCTTTTCAGATGGCTGCCACCGGGGACGCGCTCAACCGGAAAAAGGACCGCCAGAACGACCTCTCCCGCTTCCTCGGCGTCTCCGCCGTCACGAGGGAGACGCTGGACGGCCTAATCGCGCTGGGCCGCCTCCCGCCCGACGGGGGACCGCATGGGGCACGCATCCCACCGCCAGACAAGGACGTCGCTCGGCCCGAGGTGGGGGAGATCGTCGTGTTCGCCGACCAGTTCGTGGCGGGGCTGTGTCTCCCTGCCAGCAACTTCTTCAACGAGGTGCTGGCTTACTACGGCCTCGAGATCTCCGACCTCCATCCCAACGCCATCGTCAAGCTCGCTTCCTATGAGTGGGCGCTCCGGACTATGAGGCTGAGGGGGACTGCCACATGCTTCGGCTACTTCTTCGAGCCCGTCACGTCCCCCTCCCCTCTCGAGGACGGCCTCTACTCACGCTTCGGGACCGTCAGCTTCCGCTTCCGGCGCGGGCGCAGCTGCACTTTCCCCGTGTCCTCCACTAGGGACAAGTGGGACGACTGGAAGCGCTCCTGGTTCTTCTATCGAGTCGGCGACCTCGGCTACAAGCACGCGCACGCCTTCACCCCTCCCAGCTGCGCAGCCCCGCGCCTCACCTCTGGCGACGGAGTTCGAAAAGCCGCCCTCGAGCGGATGTCGAAGGAGCTATGCGTGCGGGATCTGGTGAAAGAGTACTGCGCACTGGGTATCACTCCGCTCGCGGCGCACTGGGAGCTGGGCCTAGCCCGGTTGTCGGCAGGGGTCCCGCACCGACCCCTCGCGTTTGTCGACTGCCGTCTGGCGGAAGGTACGCTCACGGGGTTGCGCAGCACATCTCGAGTACCCAAGACTTGGTATTCCCAACCGTAACTCTTTTGTTCTTGTGTGGTCAGGTATGACAGCGGAGGACGCTGAGGCGGCGGCCATCCAATTGCTCGGGAAGCTCAACAGGATCGAGGCAGCTGCCATCACGAGGACCGTCGTCGGCGCGCGGTGCAACCAGTCTTTCGAGGCTTTCGGATGGCCAGTCCCCCCTCGGCCAGCACCCGTGCCCTCGGCAGACCGGACAGCGCCGGGGAAGCGCCCCCACGAGGGTACGTCCGATGCGGCACGGCAGCGGGCGCGCCCGAACCCGGGTCAGTCGGAGTCGGGGGACGAGGCCTCTTCCGAGACCGAGTCGCTCTCAGTCGACTCGCTGTCGGGCGACGGGTCTGGCGATGAGCCAACCGAGATGGGGCATGTTCCGGGCGCCGGTCGTTCGGATGACGACCTTGGTGGTTCGACCGGCGCGGGCGCGTCGGCGGCTGGCGGTGCGGGTAGGGCGGCACGCCCGGTTGCTCTTCGCCCCCAGGTGGGGGGTAAGGGGCCGATGTTGACTCAGTCGCGGGCTCTCGCGGATGCTTCGCCGCCCTCTTCCGTGGCGCACTTCGTGTTCGGCTCCGCCCGGAGGGCCAGCTCGTCGCGCGGGGGCTCCGGCGGGACCGACCCTGCAGCAGAGGCGGCGTCGGGCTCCGGGTTCCGTGCGACGCGCGTCGCGGACCCCACGACTCAGGCAGGTGGCTCCGGAGCCCAGGGGAGCGGAGCCGCATCCGGATCGTCGCAGCCGACGCCCCACGGCGCCCCCGACACCGTGCCCCGAGCCGCCACGCGAGCTGACCCAGGGCAGCCCGGTGAGGGTGGCTCTTCCGCGTTCCCCCTCCGCGCGGCCGGCAGACTCGTGGCCTCGAGTTTTACCGGTGGGGAGGCTGAGGCTAGCTTCTTCAGAGAGATCACCTCGCGCATTGGAGTGGAGGACATGAACGACATCTTTGCCGGGCTTTCACCGCGCCAGATATGCGAAGCGTCCAGCTCCGCGCTACTCAAGGTACGTTGCCTTGAGCATTAGATTCCCTTCCTTTTCACGCATGACGGATTGACACGCCTTTGCTTCCGCAGGGTCTACTTGCCACACTGCAGATGTCCAGCTTGCAGCAGCAGATGAAGGAGAGAGAGCTCTGGCTTCGCGAAGCCGAGGATAAGGTGAAGGAGCGAGAGGTGCAGCTCCGAGAGGCCGAGCAGAGGGCCAAGGAGGCAGAGGACAGCGTTGCAGAGCTCATCAAGAAGTTAGCCATATCGGAAAAGACCGTGCGAGGCTTACGGGGCAACCTGGCGACGGAGCAAACCTGCGTGGCTGAGTTGACGGAATGCGAGGCTCAGCACGTCGCGCGCTCACAGGACGTCCTCCACTTTGTGCAGTCCATGTGCCAGGCGATCGACGAACTCGGGACGACGTTGGGCGCGCGTCCGGAGCCCTTCGTCGCTGGCCCTGCAGGAGATGAGGCGCGCGGTCGGCTGGCTTGGGCCGCGTGCCCGTGTGACGATATACGTGACATCGCCCCACGCTTCGGACAGGTTGGTTCCTCCTGCCCAACTCTACCTGCCTCCTTGCTTACTTCCCCGTGACTAACTGCTTTCGTTTCTCAGACATGTGCACAGGCGGCTACGGAGATGGCGCTCTCGTGCCTGCACCTGACGGGGCGGGATGTGCGAGGAGCCCTGTCTTCGGCGAGCTACATCCCCCCGAGCGACGCGCAGATCAGCGCTACACGTGACGAGATCGAGGACGACGCGAGGGCCTTCTTGGCCCGTGTGTGGGCGCGCCGCAAGGCAGGGATGCAGTACATGAAGGCTCTCTGGGACTATGCCCTTGCTGCAGACGCTCCTTCAGACGATGACGCTGCCGGAGGTGACGACCACGGAGCAGGCGAGGTGTGACGCCATTCACCCTCTGGGGAGTAGGGCCTTGTTTTTTGGGGTACTTAGGCTTGTCAGTGCGTTTAGTGTACGCTTTCTTTTTGGGGCATGTAGGTTTTCATAGCTTGCTGAACTTAAGTCATTTGGCCGATGCACCAACCAGTTTACGTCCCCGCGCGACGTTGGACACTTTAGCTATCGTCCTCGGATATTGATATGTGGTTGTTGGATATTGATATGTGGTTGTCTGATGAGCTTATGGGTTTCGCCACAGCACTTGCTCCGATTTTCATCTTGTTGTACTGGTTGCAGGACCTTACTTTGGGGCGTAAGGCGTCGGCTGGGCGCCTCGGTACTCGACCTGCGGAGCACATGTCTTTCAAACATTGCGCGTCGAAGAGGGTACCGAGGCAGGGGGGAACTTCCCCCAATGATGCACTCTCTCTCCTTGCAATGGTCGCGGACTGCTTGCGCGACTCTGCCACCTGAGATGTCATTACGCTAGCTTTTATATCACGTTTGTAATAGTGTAGTGGGGCGATATTCCTTGTAATAAAGTATAGCAGCGTGATATACTATGCTCCCAACGAAAAAACCTAGCGACTAGCTGTTCGAGTAGTCGCTGTTTGGCTTGTAATAATCTGAAATAATGCGCGTGCGTCCCAACGAAAAAAACCTAGCGACTAGCTATTGACTAGTCGCTGTTCGGCTTGTAATAATCTGAAGTAATGCGCGTGCGTCCCAACGAAAAAAACCTAGCGACTAACTATTGACTAGTCGCTGTTCGGCTTGTAATAATCTGAAGTAACGCGCGTGCGTCCCAACGAAAAAACCTAGCGACTAGCTATTGACTAGTCGCTGTTCGGCTTGTAATGATCTGAAGTGATGCGATGAAGTCACGAGACGTTACGTGATGAATGCGGCTATTTTGGTGAGCTCCTTGCCATGCGGGTGTGAAGTTTTACTACGGCGAGACGTTAGTACGTAGGCGGGCATGGCGTTAACGTCAACCGGGCTAACGGGATGTTACTGCGCGGTGGGCCGGAGCGAAGGTACGCCGCGGCGGGATGTCACCACGTAGGCGGACGTGGCGCTGCCAGGCTCGCGGGATGTTACCTCGCGGTATGCCGGAGCGAAAGCGCGCGCCGCGGCGGGATGTTACCACGCAGGCGGACGCGGCGTTGGAGGCTGTCGGGCTCGCGAAATGTTACTTCGCGGTATGCCGGAGCGAAGGCGCGCGCCGCGGCGGGATGTTACCACGCAGGCAGACGCGGCGTTGGGGGCTACCGGGCTCGCGGGATGTTGCTTCGCGGTATGCCGGAGCGAAGGCGCGCGCCGCGGCGGGATATTACCACGCAGGCGGACACGGCGTTGGAGGCTGCCGGGCTCGCGGGATGTTACTTCGCGGTATGCCGGAGCGGAAGCGCGCGCCGCGGCGGGATGTTACCACGCAGGCGGACGCGGCGTTGGAGGCTGCCGGGCTCGCGGGATGTTACTTCGCGGTATGCCGGAGCGGAGGCGCGCGCCGCGGCGGGATGTTACCACGCAGGCGGACGCGGCATCGGAGTGAAGGAGCGGCGTAGCGCTGCAATGAATACGCGGAGGCAGACGTCATGTGATTCATTAGGGCTATGCACTAGCATAATAGAGTAGCACGACGATTACAATAGCCCTTGAGAGGGCATTAAAAGTACAGGCACATCAAAAAGGAGGGGAATAACATAAATGAGCTTAGAACGAGTCGTCATGTGACTTAGACATAATATTTGCGGAGGTTGTCGGTGTTCTAGCTGTGCTTCAGAAGGACACCATCGAGGCTGTGGAGGCGGAAGGAAGACGAGCGCGTGGAGCTGACGACTTCGTAGGGGCCCTTCCCATTTGGAACTGAGCTTGCCATCACCTTCGGGATTCGCCTTGCGCTTGAGTACCCAATCACCTGCTTCGATCGGGCGATGATGCACCGTCTTGTTGTACGCCCTTGCCATGGACGCCTGGTATCGTTCAATGTTCAATGCGGCTTGCGCGCGAATGGCGTCGACTCCTTCCACGGCGGCCTCGCGGACTTCGTCATCTGTTGGGCTGGAGATGCGAAGTGAGGTGAGCTTGATTTCCTCCGGGGTGACGGCTTCGTCACCGAACAGCAGCTTGAACGGGGTGTAGCCGGTGGCGCGACTGGCCGTTGTGCGAGTGGACCAGAGCACGCTGGGTAGCTCGTTTGCCCACGTCCCGCCAGGCAAACCGAACAAACGCGTGCGCAGACCTGCAAGGAGTATGCCATTAGCTCTTTCAACGGCCCCGTTCGCCTTCGGGTTGGCCACGGATGCAAAGCATAACGCGATGCCGAGGCCGGTGCAGAAGGCCCTGAAGGTAGTGGCGTCGAACTGGGTACCATTGTCCACAGTGAGCTCACGCGGTACCCTGAACCTGCAGACGAGTGTCTTCCACACAAATTTCTGGACAGAGGCGGAGGTTATCTTGGATAAGGGTTCAGCCTCAACCCACTTAGAGAAGTAGTCGACCGCGACTACGATGAACTTGGCGCCGTGGCACGCGGTCTTGAACGGCCCGACCAGGTCGACGCCCCACCGTGCAAGCGGCCAAGACGGGGGAATAGGTTGCAACTCGTGTGCAGGCCTGTTGGTTCCCTTGCCCATCCACTGACATGTAGGACACGTCTTCACGAGGCTCTCCGCGTCGGGCAGCGTGGCCGGCCAGTAGAATCCTTGCCGATAGGCTTTGCCAACCAAAGACCTAGCAGCGAGGTGAGAGCCACAGAGCCCCTGGTGTATGTCAGCGAGCAATGTTGCTCCTTCCTCCTTTGAGATGCACTTGAGGAACGGGGTGCAGACGCCGCGCTTGTACAGCATGTCGTTGTGTATGACAAAGCCCCTGGCGCGCGCTTTGAGCTGACGCGCCGCCACGGGGTCATCAGGCTCGACCTCGTCGTGAAGATAACTGAAGATGGGGGTCCTCCAATCCTGCTCTCCAATGATGTGTATCTCGGGTAAATCTTTGGTGGCGGGAGCTTGTATGACCTCGAAGAATGCGGCGGCGGGCATATCCGTCATGGTACTGGCTGCGCGGGCTAAGGCATCGGCTTCGGTGTTCTCCACGCGCGGGATGCTCCGCACAGTGATGCCGAGGAAGTGTTTCTCCATGGCTCGTGCGAGCGCCAGGTACCTGACCATCTCCGGGTCTTTGGCTTGGTAACTCTTGTCCACGTGTCCCGCGATGAGCTGCGAGTCACTTTTGACGACGATGCGACGAGCGCCTGCCGCGCGTGCCTTGCGCAGTCCCAACAGCAGTGCTTCATACTCAGCCACATTGTTCGTGGCTTTAAAGTCCAAGCGAGCAGAGTACTTAGTACGGGCGCCTTCCGGGGACTCGAGCACTGCTCCTGTGCCCATGGCCTCCAGCGTCAAGGCGAAGAGGATGTCCGCTGAACTTCTCCCGTCGATGAAGACGCGGCGTATCTCGATGTCAGAGATGATTGCCGAGACGACGAGAGCGTCGTGATGAGGAAGGACCACACCGGCGGAGTCTTCTGGCCCGAAGGACACCGGGATGAGCGCCCAAGGCGGCAGCTCAGTGGGCAGGTATGACGCGATGTGCTGGACGCGCCGCGCATAGGCTTTCCTTTGCCGCTTGGACGGGAAGGTATGCGCGCTTCCCCCGGTAATGGCATGTACGATGCGACGAGGCTCGCCGCCGTTTTGGGCCGGCGGTCTACGTGGGGGTGGTGGAGGCAGAGGCGGTGTGGCTTCCCGCGGCGCTTGGTTGCGGTGATCACGCTTGTCAGGCATGTTATGCCGCAGCTGAGTGACCAGGTCACACTCGGCAGTCCAATGGGTGTTGACGCGGTGGACGTGGCAGTAGCGCTCTGGCTGGATGTCGCGGGCGCCGGCGCGTGGGTGGTTGCGCGGTGGGGGATTGCCCCGCGGACCGTTGACAGCACCGGGACGCCTTCCTTCCTGACCTCAGGGGGGGGGAACCTCGCCGAGGGGCGACCCTCCGCGGGGTCCCGGTGTTCACCACGCCGGGGGTTCGGGTCCGCCTCGCGAGCGCGACGACGCTGCGCCTTGCGGTCTTGGTCTTCGTCGTAACCGGGGCGGCCAGCCGGGGGGTGATAACGGGTGGAAACGTGATAGACGTCCCGCGGGCGCTGACGACGCTTGTCGCGCCGCTCCGCCTCCTGCGGCCGCGGCGATGCTACCGCGCGCGCCTCTGCCTTCCTCAGCATCTGCCCTTCTTCGACGCGAGCGTACACACGCATGATGTCGTAGAGCTCCTGTACCCTGCTTGGGCGCTTTTTCTCCAACTTGTCCGCCAAAGCTTCATTTGTTATCGCGCGCCGAGCCGCTTCGCAGATGGTTTGCTCGGTGACCCCGCTAACTTGGCACTGGACTTCCGAGAAACGCCGCTGGAACGCCATGATTGTTTCTCCTGGGCGCTGCCGGAGGTTGTTCAAGTCGGTCGAGGTCATCTCCTTATTGCGGTACCCTTGGAAATGGCTGTGCAGCTTATCCCGGAGGTGCTCCCATGAGTATACGGTGCGCGGCGGCAGTCCAAGGTACCATGCTTGTGCTGTCCCCGTGAGGGCGAGGAGCAAGCTCCGAGCCATCACAGCTTCGCCTCCTCCGGCGGCCATTACCGCGGCTTCGTACACCCGCGTGTATTGCACCGGGTCCGAGTGACCGGAGAACTTTGGCAGGTCCGCCGGGCGGAACTTTGGTGGGAAAGGGACCGCCAGTATCCCCGGGCTGAGCGAACTGGAGTTGTTGGTGAGGTCGATAACTTCAGCGGGTTGGCGTTGGACTTCGCAGGATGCTTGCGGGACGGGCGCGTACGTCACATGGGCGGGCGACTGGGCGAAGAGCGCTTTACCAGCGCGTTGCGCAGGGTCGCCAAGTCCCTGCGCGCTTGTGCCAGCCGCATGGCCGTACAGGGCTGCATACGCCGCCTCTTGATTCTGCTGGATGGTGGCTCGGAGTGCCTCGGCGTCTTGGTCGACGGAGCTGGGGGGGCGAATGCTGTCGCGGGCTGCTGCACGCGCGTCGTTCTGTTGACGGCGGAGGTCGTCTGCTGCAGGTGTCGCTGGGTTTGGCGGCGGGGCGGCGAGTGCTTGGGTAGCTTCAAGCTGCGCGCGGTAGAGGTCAGCGACGTGCATGGTCTGGGCCGTCGCGCGGAGGACGTCACGCTCGGTTGCGCGCAGACGTTCGCGAAGCTCCTCCGCACGCTGAGTCGCCTCTTCGGCCTGCCGGCGTAGGTCGTCAATCGATGCCCCCGGAGCTGTCGTCGCTGCGGGAGCGGGGGCAGGTGGGTCTGGGCGACCGACGATGACACCCGGGGGGTCCTCGGCGTTCGTCACGGAGCGAGTGGCCATCCTCCGGGGTGCCGCCGGGGGAGCCCCTTGCACGGTGCGGGCTCCGACGACGCCCTCCGCAGGGGTGACCTGCGGGGCGGGTTCCGCGCGCGCGGAGGTCTCGCCCAACTCAGGCGCGCGCGCTTGGGTTCTTGCGGACGCAGCTCTCACCGCTGAGCCGCCCGCGGGCTTCCTCTTGGCGCTTCTCTTCGCTTTTGGAGGCATGATCTCGTCGTGCTCGCTGCTGCGTTGCACGTGACTTCTCGTCTGCGATCCCCACGGACGGCGCCAACTGTCGTCGACTACGCGGTCGGACAGTGAACTTGAGGCACCCCCGGTTGAGTACTGGGTCACCCGGGTGTGCGCGAGGGATAGCGAGACGGAGCGCGCAACAGCGAACCCAACACTTAGTGAAAATTTGGGCGAGTCAAGAAGTGGGTGTAACTTGTATTCCGTACCCCCAACCTGGGGGGTGCTCCCCTATTTATAGGCCTCGGGGAGCGCATGGCCAGATTACAATTCTGCCCCTAGGCAGGTTACGGTCTTACCCCCGGTCCGTCGTACGGACGAGGGTACGCAGGTCATTTACATGTCACCCGCAGATGCATATACCCTAGCATCTACATGACTTCCGGTACGACATGCCGTACGGTACGTCACATGGTGGGGTCCTGCCCCCGGGGTGTTCGTACTCCGCGTCTGCACCCGCGCTTGCACCCGCGCTTGCACTCCGCGTCTGCACCTGCGCTTGCACCCCGCGTCCGCACCTGCGCACGTACCCCGCGTCTGCACCTGCGCTTGCACCCCGCGTCTGCACTTGCGCACGTACCCCGCGTCTGCACCTGCGCTTGCACCCCGCGTCTGCACCTGCGCTTGCACCCCGCGTCCGCACCTGCGCACTTACCCCGCGTCTGCACCTGCGCTTGCACCCCGCGTCCGCACCTGCGCACGTACCCCGCGTCTGCACTTGCGTGTGCACCCCGCGTACGCACATGCGCATGTACCCCGCGTCTGCACCTGCGCGTGTACCCCGCATCTCACGTCTGCAAAAGAGTAAGTCGTGAGCTCGTAGCAGGTATACATGCCTTACCGTGGCTCGTTGGCGTTCGGGGCGCATGGGGACCCCTCCCACAACAGCTATGTTATTGAATAAAGACCATAATGACATACTTATGTAAGATACACGGTATTGTATGTGAATGCTATCAAGTTCTTGTGTGTGCCGGCTACTGATCCAGGGACTGAGGCGTATCTGGCCCTAAAACCGGGTACGCCACAGCATGTCCGTGACAGCTGAGTATGTCGACGCCGAGGAGTACGTCCACACCGGTGGAGTGTCGGCGTCGGACGGAGAATATCCGCGACGGTGGAGTGCCGACGTCGGACGGAGCATGTCCGTGACGGCCGACTATGTCGACACCGAGGAGTATGTCCACACCGGCGGAGTGTCGGCGTTGGACGGAGCATGTCCGTGACGGCAGAGTGCCGAACTCTGGACGAAGCATTTTGACATCGCCGATGACGCTTGCGAAGCATGGCGACGTCGGCATGTTCGCGATGGCGGAGTGCCGACGGTGGGCGGAGCATGTCCGCGACGGCGGAGTGCCGACATCGGACGGAGCATGTCCGTGACAGCTGAGTATGCCGACATCGAGGAGCGTGTTGATGCTTGTCGACTTCAGCGGAGCATGTCCGTGACAGCCGAGTATGTCGACGCCGAGGAGGACGTCCACACCGGTAGAGTGCTGGCATCGGACGGAGTGATGACGCCCGGCGCTCGGCTTTGTTTCTAGAGGAGCCCCTTGTCCAGATGGTGCTTGCCCGCGAATGGTGTTGGAGCGTGTTGCGGTACCTTGCCGAGATGTCTGTGATGTCGCCTGCGTTGATGCCAACACATCGCGGGATGATACTAGTGTGCGCACATGGCTGACGCCGAGCACGGAGTCCAGTACCTGCAAGGTGTTTGCCCTTTTTGCGTGAATTTTGACGCAGCGCGCTCCGGTGGGATTATTAAGCCGTCGTGTCGGAGGAGATAGTTTGTTGCAAGGTGCGCAGCACCCTGCCTCCCAACGAAAAAAGCCTAGCACTCGAGGACATGTCTGAGTGCATTGATGCTTCGCCTGTCATGGGCACTTCGCATGTGACAGGAACCAATAATTAACATGCAATTGCGGCAGTTACTTAGTGTATGATGACGACGATACATGACACTCGATGGTGGCAAACACTGGGCAATCGATGACGGTAAACAATCAGTCACTCGGTGGTGACAAACACATGACACTCGATGGTGCGCGTAAGAACATTTCTGCCTTACTTTGACGTATATATGCTTGTTTCGACATCGCGGGGAGTTTACCGTCGCACGACCCCGGAGGGAAGGGACGATCTATCCCGGCCGGAGATGGCTCGGACGTCGTGGGGAGCTTACCGTCGCACGACCCCAGAGGGAAGGGACACTCTATCCCGGACGGAGATGGCTCGGACGTCGCTGGGAATTTACCGTTGCACGACCCCGGAGGGAAGGGACACTCTATCCCGGACGGAGATGGCTCAGACGTCGCGGGGAGCTTATCATCGCATTACCCCGGAGGGAAGGGACATTCTATCCCGGACAGAGATAGCTCGGACGTCGTGGGGAGCTTATCGTCGCACGACCCCGGACGGAGATGATTGAAACCTGTCACGGGGGGCTTGATGCCATGTTGACGAGCCCCTGATGTCGTTGAGGACGGGCACGGAAGCCGCCAAGTCTGAGAGCGCGCGTGATGGCGACGTCAACGACGAGCCCCTGGTGCCACCGAGGGCGGGTACAGAAGCCGCCAAGTCCGAGAGCGCGCGTGATGGCGACGTCAACGACGAGCCCCTGATGCCGCCGAGGGTGGGTGCGGAGGATGCCAAGCCCGAGAGCACAGGACGATGGTGACGTCGATGATGAGCCCCTGGTGTCGCCGAGGGCGGGCGCGGAGGACGCCAAGCCTGAGAGCGCAGGGCGATTGCGACGTCGATGATGAGCCCCTGGTGTCGCCGAGGGCGGGCGCGGACGCGTGTGGCGGACGAGCACGGCGGAAGACCGTGGCGCGGCGGACGTGTGCGGCGGATGAGCGCGACGGAAGTGCGCGGCACGGCGGACGCGTGCGGCAGACCAGTGCTGCACGGCTGAGGCGTACGGCAGATGAGCGCGGCAGACGGGCGCGGCACGGTTGAGGCGTGCGGCGGATGAGCGCACGTGACGAGCGCGGCACGGCAGACATGCGCGGCGGATGAGCGCGGCGGACGTACGCGGCACGGTGGGCGCCTACGGCGGATGAGCGCGGCGGACGTACGCGGCACGGTAGACGCCTACGGCAGATGAGTGTGGCACGGTGGACGCCTGCGGCGGCTGAGCACGGCGGACGTACATGGCACGGCGGGCGCGTGCGGCGGATGAGCACGGCACGGTGGACGCGTGCGGCGGGTGAGCGCGGAGGACGAGCGCGATGTCAATGACAAGCCCCTAGTGTCACCGAGGGCGGGTGCAGGGGATGCCAAGCCCGAGGGCGCACGTGAGGGAGATGCCAATGACAAGCCCCTACTGTCGCCGAGGACGGGCACGGAGGACGCCAAGTCCAAGAGCGCAGATGAGGACGATGTCGATGACGAGTGCCTAGTGTTAGCAATGCTTGTGGAGAGGTCGCGTGCATTGCAGTTGCTGATGTCGTTCTCGAGTTTCTCCTCGACGTCATCCTAATTGACATGACTTCTTGCCCACGTCCCCACGGTCGGCGCTAACTGTCGTAGATACAAGTCTAGACAGTAAACTTGTGGCACCCCCGAACGGCTACAGCGACCGTCGGTGGTGCAGGAGGAGTACGAGCAAGTATGACCCTTTGGCCATCAGTCGAGGTGAAGCATGAGACATGTGCGACGTCGTGAAACACGAGGCGTATTCAACAAGATGAAACCCCAGTCGTGTCCGACAGGGTGAAAATCATATTTGCATTGAAATGTAGAATTAGGGTTTAGAAGAAAATCTCTCCCCCTCTCTACCCCTAGGGGGTATTTATAGGGTTGGAGGATGGAAAATGTGAGATTACAATTTTACCCTCACATGAGAGGGACTTTTACAAGGGCATGGTCATCATTTCCCATGCAAAGAAGATATTTTGAGAGAATATTCCGGGCATCTTCAGGGAATATTCTCTGGCATCTTTGGTGGAATTCCTAAGCACGCCAACACAGTCCCTGACAATGCCGGCGCAGACCTTGATGACGACGGGCATCGGGATGATCGTCGGTGACGTCGGTGTAGTCCTCGTTTTGGCGTTGGCGACGTAGACTTCGACGATGACGGACGTCGTGGACGTCGAGGTTGCCCTTGGTGGTATCGACGATGTAGACTTTGATGATGACAGACGTTGAGGTTGCCCTTGGCGGTGTCGGCGTAATCCGCGATGACGGTGAAGACTGGGGCTGCCTTTAATGGTGTCAGTGTGGTCCTTAACGGCGCATGCGAAAGACTTTGAAAACGAGCTAGCGCGGGGACCCTACCCCAACAGCTTCAATCTTCATGCGTGGCGCCGATTTGGATCCATCTAGGTATTCGATAAGTCGAGCGTCACGAATGGTTGGAAGAACTTAGATTTTCCGCAGAGGTATTTCTCCCGTGTAAGCTTTTCTAACACTAAATGGCCGACACGGCCGAAGACATGGAGCTGGCGAATGTTGATGAGGGAGACGAACCGATCACCATTATAAATGTGTTTGAAGAGATAGGCTCTGATATCATGTGAAATTTAGAGAAATATCACACCTTCGTAGAGGTCACATTGGTTTGTATTTATTTATAGATATAATAGTAGAGTACATCAGAATGTTTACCACTTGTACTACAAAATACATAACCGGAGGCTGTTACCATCTCAACACAACCAGATACGTAACGTTCATACCAAAACTGTTACATGTATGTTAACAACGACAACGCCAGGGCTCGCCAACACGCAGCCGCCAGCGTGTTCCTCGCCATGCTCGCCACTGGAGTCGTCTGGCCGTACACGACATGGTCGAGTTAAAGATGGTGCGCACGCTATCGACTCGCATGCGCCGGCGGAGGTTGCCGAAGGCCTCGAGCCCTGCTCGGGTGAGGATGGCTGCCACCCGCGGCCACCGCCCGCTGTCGGAGACGTCCCCGCTGTACCGGAGCACCCCGGAACGCGGCCGGCGGCCATCCTGTCGAGATGGTCGTAATCGCCTTCGACGTAACTGGAGCCTTCCTGTCCGGAGTCCAACCGAATGCCTCCAAGCCGTCTACATCGACACACACTGCAGATGCATGAATGAAGAAGAAGACGACACGAAGAACAAGTGCACTTGGGCCAAGGTAGTACGCGTGTCCCTCAACAGAACATGCATGTAGTGTTCCATCAACTTTTGATACTGTAATGATTCTGAACAGTTTAAAGTTAAACTAATCTCTGTAGGGCAAAATTAGGTAAGTAGTAGAAACTAGAAAGTAATACACATGATGAGAAGGACTTGCTTGGACAAAGCAGTCGTGGAAATGAAGCCTGAGCACCGACGCCCCCATGCGGCGCTCCTGCGCCAACGCGGCGGTCACGGCGCTCCTGGTGGTGGCCAGCGCCCTAGGGCACGACCTCGCGTAGAGTCTAGGCGACAGCTGCGCCGAGGCCGCCGCCGCTAGGCACAAAAACAACAGGACCGACAGAGAACTGAGAGAAGATCGAGGCCATGGATATCAGTGGTTCTGCAATGCAGGTGGTGATGCAGTCTGCAAGAAACTAATCCTGTCCCAGATGAAACTGTATGCAATGGCCTGCATAGCATGCATTGCATATCTGTTTATATAGCACCCACATGTCGAGCCATTTTTTGAGCCCGTTACAGACAGATTGATCCTAAAGGTACAGAATATTAGGGCCTATATTTTGGTAACGTATCATAGTGTGTGATCCTGCCTATATTTTGGTAACATATCAGAGTGTGTGATCCTGCCTATATTTTGGTTAGGGATATATAGTATGGTTGCTAGTACTTATAATGCATGGACATGGAATACGCAACAATGGCAGATTGATTGGCTAGTAGGCTATAGGGTTAAGGTAGAGACATCACATTCATCACCGAATGGTACAGAATATTAGGTTGTCCTGCCAGATAGCCTTAATGTCGATCGGAATCTCACATGCCTCTTGTCGTAAGTACGAGTCTAGATAATGAGAGAAAGGAACCCATATTTAATTACATAGGTCTAGGAGGGTGCGCGTAGGGATTCGAGGGAGAAAGTGGCTAGCGTAGTTAGGTCTCATAAGCTCGTTTGTATTTCTCTCTTAAATTAGAGTTTGTGAATGAGGAAGTGAGAAAAATGGATCCCCCTCCCCTTGCTCTTGAGGCTCTATTTATAGAGGTGGAGGAGGTGAGATAAATGTGAGAAATTTACAAATTTACCCTTTTATGCTATAAAACATCTGAATAGAGGTTCTAGACTATTTACATTGCACTTAGCAATATGTGGCTGCAGATAGGTTCATGAATACTGCGTAAACACCCTCTAACACCTCCTAGCTTTAGCTTCATGCAGCACCTTTTCTTTCGAACTAGCGCAGAGGAAGACATCGTTGCTCTGAGTGTTCATCAGTGGATGCCGTTGCATATGTGTCTGCAGATAGGCACTACCGGAACAAAGATGTTTGCCGTGCGCTCAACTCTTTGCCGAGTGTTTTCCGTCGGGCACTCGGCACAGACAACCATAAACCGAGTGTCCAAGGAAAACACTCGGCACAAAAACAACACTCGGCAACTAAAGTGTTTGCCGAGCGCCCACATCCTGACACTCGGCAAAAAACATATTTGCCGAGTGCCCGACGCGTGACACTTGGCAAACAGTGAGACACGTGCCCTTCCTCCCCGCAGTTGACGGAGAGGCGACGGTGTGGTTCCTTTGCCGAGTGTCTTATAACGTGCACTTGGCAAACAAGTGGCCCCCCGTTAGCACTGTTCATTTTTACCGAGTGTCCGAGTGCCGACACTCGGCAAACTATGATATTTTTTAATGTTTGCTTAGTTTCAATTACAAAATTGTTACTTATATAGTAGACTGTTTTGTTGTACAAACTAAATCACACTTGTTCCATTATTAATAGAATAGATGAAATTTAGGTGGAAAAAGATGTGTTCATATGAGATGCTTCAATTACTCCATGATATGCATATATGCTATACAATTACTCCATGATATGCTATTGTTTTATTACTTTATATACTCTTAAATGATTTGAATGTCATAACATTAAACAAGGCCAACTGCCAAATCTTCTACAAAAATGTAATATGTGACCATTAGAGAAAAAAGGGCAAAGCCTGAGAGCAATATATGGTATAAATTATTTTGTTGTTTGAATTATTTTTTAACAATGTTAGATTTCATATTTTTTAATCGGATCCGTTTGATGTTGGTTTGGGCAGTGAATAGTGCATGGTCTATAATTACTTTGTAGTGTTGCGGGGCCTGCGGGAGGGGGCGCATTAAATAATGCCAGGAACCGCACGGAAACCCTTCATTTTTGGCTTGGAGTCCTAATATGGGTATATAAGGTTGGTGTAAAGAGGGCAAGTCAATACCCAACCTTGAAGTGGCACCTCCTTCACAAAGAGGACTGCCTCGCAGGAAGTTTTCGAACTTTGAGTGGAAAACTCCCTCTTCGGAGCGACCGGACCAAGTTTTGTAAGGACCTGGCCTCTTTTTTGAGTTGGTCATGTTCCCATGCCCTATTCTAACACTAAGAAAGAGGAAAGTCACATGAACTCACCACGTGGCGCAAGCCTGTATAATCTGGCATTTGGGCTGCCAGAATGCACACGCTTTGCCGAGTGCCCCAGCGAAGGCACTCGGCAAACAACGGATTTGCCGAGTGTCCATGCGACGGCACTCGGTAAAAGTGTGCCACGTGGCCGAAGCCTGTTCAGTCTGGTAGACCATTTTTTTCATGTTTTGCCGAGTGTCTCCGCCCGGCACTCGGCATAGTTTGCCGAGTGTCCAGTGTCCCGTCCCGACACTCGGCAAAGAGGCTCTAACGGTGGTCTAAACCGTTTACTCGCTTTTTTGTGCCGAGCGTCCACGTTGACCGTCGGCATACTGGTTGCCGAGTGCCCGATGAAAAACACTCGGCAAACATGCCTTTACCGGTAGGCTGTACGCCGAGACCTGTGTGCCGAGTGTTACACTCGGCAAACTGTTTGCCGAGTGCTTTTGCTCATTCGCCGTGTGCCTTGGGCGCACGGCAAGACGATGGAATCCGGTAGTGAGGTATTAATATTGCAAGTCTCACAGGGATCATTAATGAACTGAACATAACATAAAATACACAGAAGGTTTTTCTGCAACTCTGAACAATAAAAGCTGATCTTTTTCTCTACGGTCAAGGGAGATGTCCATGCAGCTTTCCTTTTTTCTCAAACACGCATCAAAATGGGCGCGTGTCATTGGTCCAAAAAATGGGAATGCGGCGGTTCATGGCTAGATTTGAGCCTCAAATATGTCTGCATCTGTCATCTTCGAGTTAGATCAACTTTTCTCCAATGACTTGAAGTAGGAGTTAAACAAATTTAGGCAGCACAGTAGTAGTCTTCTTTTTTTTAAAGCAACAGCAGTAATGTCGTTCAATGTGAAATGTAACTGTGCTATTTACCGAGCAACTTGAAAGCATGCGTGGACGATTGTATCCCTTAAAAGAAAAAAGACACGTAAGGAAATTTTCACCATCCATTAATCATGCGGGCATCACTATAAACAACGTTATCACACGCTCAATTACATCTCCGACATTTGTTAAACCCACGACAAGGGATCAAGCCAAGGCCACACAACATGAGGTAACTCTATTCCTCGGTGACTATCCTATATAGTCAAATACAAAAAGTATAAAGAGAATATTATGGCGGATACTCTTTCTCGCAAAATGACTCTTTTGAATCAACTTAATATTAAGGCGTTGGGTTTGGAAAGTTTGAAAGATTTGTATGTCAAAGATCCAGATTTTGCTATTTCTTTCTCTGATTGTAACGAAGGAAAGGGTTGGGAAAAATATCATATTCATAAATATTTCATTTTTAGAGCTAACAAACTATGCATTCCCGAGTAGTCTGTGCGTTTGCTGTTGCAGGAATCACATGGCGGCAGCTTAATGGGACAATTCAAGAGAGATAAGACCTACATGATGATTTTCAACCACTACTATTGGCCCAAGATGTTTCGATTTGGAGAGATTGGTTCATTGTTTTATCACATTCCACAAAGCTAAGTCTACACTTAACTCTCATGGTATTTACACTCCACTTTCGTTCCTAGTGCCCCTTGGGAGGACATTAGCATGTATTTTGTATTAGGATTGCCTAGGATAAAAATAGGGAGAGATTCCATCTTTGTGGTTGTAGATAGATTATAAAAAATTGCTCATTTTATTCCTTGCTACAAGATCGATGATGATTCATATGTTGCTAACTTATTTTTTAGAAAAATTGTGAGGCTTCATGGTGTGCCCAACTACGACGTCAAGTTCCTAAGATACTTTTGGAAGACATTGTGGGTCAAGTTGGGAGTCAAGCGTTTCTTCTCCGTAACTTGTCATCCACAAATAGATGAGAAAACAGAAGTCGTCAACCACACCTTGTCAACACTCCTCTAAGCCATAAGCAAGAAGAACTTGTGCAATTGGGAGGAATGCCTTCCTCATGTGGCGTACCCGGTTTTAAGGCCGGATAAACCCTTGTGTTTTCTGTACCGGTCCTATGATCAGTAGCCAGTACACACAAGTTAACTTGTATATCAAGGTCATACACGCACTTATTAGAATACGATATAAAGCCGATCTTCGAAATCGAAGAATTATACCTTTAGCTCAACGGCTAAAAAATCTTGCAGCGGAAATCAAACGGTGGGGTGGCCCATCAATATGCCATTCCCGTCGACCGGCAACTGACTGGGGTTACGCCCTTGCTTGCACAGATAACGTCATTGCTTTCGAGCTGTCGCCTTCTGTCTGGCCAAATCAACAAGCCAGGTGAGTACATTGAATGTACTCGCAAGCACTCCGCCAGGGAGTTTATCACGGATATAAGCATGCAAGGGAATTATCAAGAAATTGGCTCTATCCTAGATTTCATATTGTGCGGGAAAGTAAGTTTGCATTTGAAATATGTAAATATGTATTAAAGCAGTTTTAGCAAAGTATCTCGACGCAGCGAGATAAGGTACTTGCTTTTATCACTCTTCCCGTTACAACGGGGAGATCATCTCTGTGCTTTCCGCTATAACGGCAAAGCATGGTAATCGTCTGATTCCTCAGGGAGACATAGCTCACCCGGTACATACAGGGATATCAACGAAAACACGGTAATCGCCTAATTCCTCGGGGAGACATAGCTCACCCGGTACCTACGGGGATATCAATGGTTACCCGCTATGACGGGAACCCTTTTCTCCACTCCTCCCGCTACAACGGGAGTCTTTTCGGTCACCCTGCGAACATGGCGGATCGCGTCCTTAAACCCATAACCCATTTTGACTTTGAAAGCCATTCTACTTTAGTGTGGCTCAACCAAGTTCGTCCATGACCGTGGACACGGCTATTCGAATAGTTTTGACCCTCTGCAGAGGTGGTACGGCTTTACCCACATGATGTAGTTCACCCTGGGCATACTGCGTGCCGCATGCTACCAGAGCTAGTACAATGAGACTCTTCACCGGTGTGAACCCAGCCATGAACCCGCCAGAAGGACATGTTCCAAATCTAGCTTGAGTCAGTATCATCGCTTGCAAGGAGGTTGGTGTTCCAACTTTGTGGTGAACAAGCCATCGCTTTCCCGCGGAAATTTTTCTCTATAGAGGCTACAACCTCATCTGCACACTACTCACTGCCTACGAATTCATGCTAGTTCAAGCCGGGTACTAGATCAAGTTCTTCCCATAAAGGACATGTGGACGTACGGTAAGACTTAGGCAAACGGCACTTAAGATCAGTCCTTATGTGATCCGAGAGGGACTTCACACCTGACCCGTAAACGGGCTACGAGAACCACGCCGGGCATTACCTCATATTTAACAAGCTTCCTGCTTTCCCCCTTCATTTCTGACCCAGATCGAAATCTTCTCCATTTTATTTTTCAGGTTTTAACGAAAACCTTTTTGCGGTAAAATATCCCAACCCATGGATATACTACCTTCATACTCCTTCAGACACGACGATCTGTTTCCAAACATTTGCCACATGAAATATGGAATTATTCCCTTTTTATTTTGAAAACCTAATTTGCTACTGCAGGGCTAAGCATACATACATACTCTACCCTAAATTTTCGGTAACCTTTCCGGAAGTACATAGTCCCTAGGGTGACAAGGTGTTCAGGGTCGGACTAGGGTTTCTAAGTGTCGGGCATAACTATTCTACATAAAATAACAAGTCATAGAACATAGCATGGATGTTTCGTAAACAAAATAACATTTCGTAAACTTAGGTTTCAACATGATCAAGGGTGGAAAGCTTGCCTGGTGTTATCGGCCGAGTTTCGATTGCAATCTTGGTGCGACAAACATCGGGAATCCTGCGGGTGAGGTACCGCCGCGTCGCAACTACACACCGAGAAAACAGCGAATCACCAACGGTGCGAGGAAGAACCATTTGAGAACCAAAATATACTCAAGCAACATTTAGAACCATGCATTGCTCTTGGAAGGACGCTAGGGTTTTCAAAATGTTGCGATGGAATTAATATCACGTGAGGTAAAGGCTTTTACATATAGGAAAACTAGGGTTTGCATGATTAAGATCACATTAATATTTTATAAGCTTTTAGCTTTTATGCAAAGGTTGGGTCCAGAGGAAATTATTTGTGTTTCAAAATTTGAGAAAGCTATATGAAAAGCTTTTAGAGCAAAAATTAAAATGATATATGTATATATCTGTAAATACATGCCTACAAGGGTTGTATGGATAACAACATATTTTATCCAATTCCCTACTGCTTTTATTAGATAAAAGTTCTGAAATTAATGGTGCACTCAAACTACATGACTTACATGTTTCTATGCAAAAAGGGATTAACCAGGTTGTACTATGTTTAAGAAAGTATAACATGTTCATTATGAATTGGTTTACAATTTGAAAATCTTTATAAGTCAAAATTTTGATACTGGTATTATTAGGTAGGGTTTGATTTTAGATGGACATAGGAAAAAGAGCGGCGTCAATCGGAGCTACGACGGAGGAGAAATGAGCTTCCGGATTTTTGCCGGGGAAGAAAAATGGAAGAGGGGAAAGGTTTCGGATCTGAAGAGGGGGATGACGTTGGTGATGTATTCGGAATAATACGCCTTCAGTGCTTAGAAGTGCATACGAGAAGTGTTGTTGGGAATACACCTTCCAACCGAGAACACGCAATTAAGGAAATACGTTTTCGGTAAAGGGAAGCATGGGAAGGAGCAACCTGCCTCCATCCAACCGGTAATGGGCCTATATGGGTGGTGGACTTGGCTAGCCGTGGCCGTGGGGCAGGTCGGTGGCGGCGAGAGGCGGAGCGGCGAAAGCAGCTCCTTGCCGCGGCTGTCGGGGGCTTGCCGCGGTAGGGGCAAGGCAGCAGCGGTAGCTGATGTGAGCTGCCGCGGTAGCGCGAGGAGCAACAAAGGGGTGCAGCAGCAGCAGGAGTGAGCTACCGCGGTGAGAAGGGCTGCCGCGGTGGGAGAAGGCTTGCCGCGGTGGAGGAAGACTTGCTGCGGCGGGAAGGAGGGGGCAGCGGCAACGGCTTGAGCTGCGCGGTGGGGAAAAAGAGCAGCAGCAGTGTCTTGCCATGGCAGGAGAAGGGCTACCGCGGAGGAGATGGGCTGCTGCGGTGCTGTCGCGGTCGGAGAAAAGGCTGCCACGGGGCTGCCGGTGTTGGTGAGGCCACGGGCGCTTGCACCGGCGTGGAGGGTGCGGTAGCAGCTACACTGGGGAAAGGGGCAGCCACGATGGGTCCTGGGAGGAGGAGGGGGAGGTGCATGGGGCTCGGGATGGAGATGGCAAGTGGAGGAGCTCAAAGAGCTCGGCTCTTGGGGAGGCAGAGAAGGTTGGGCGCCTAGCAGCCTGAGGAACAGAACGGTGAAGATGTGGTTTTGGGAGAGCAGGTCTTAGGGGGATGAAAAGAGGAGGCTGGTGCTTGCTTGGCTGGGGAGGGTTCTAGAATGTTGGTGATTGCAAGAACCAGAGAGGGGCAGCCAGAGGAAATCGTCGGGAGTTTTGGAGAAGACAGGGAAATAAAGGGAAGGCTCGGCGCTCGGGAAGCTCGGGATGGAGCCTCGCTGGTGCCTCGCGACTAGGCGCGTGTGGAGGTCACCGTCGGTCATGGCCAGCTTCCACTAGCGTTGTGAGGATGGCCGGCTCAGATCTTGAGAAGTGAAGTTCGGGTCTTTGGCTTTGCAGGAACTCAGAGGGGAAGGAGAGCTCGGCTGATTGGGAAGAAGGTGGGGAGAGCGAGCTCGGGAAGAAAGGAGTTGGTTGGGGGCAGCTCACAGAAATGGAGAGAGGATGGGGAAAAGGGCACAGCTCGGGGACGAAGAATCACTGAGGAAGGAGGGGCAGACACCTATGTTCACGAATACGAACACATGCGAATCTTGAAAAGGGCACAGCTCGGGGAGGAAGAATCACTGAGGAAGGAGGGGCAGACACCTATGTTCACGAATACGAACACATGCGATTCTTGCTGAATCTTCATATAGAGGAGGTTGCCAAAACAATTAGGGGGTATACTAGAGGTATATAGGAGAGAGAAAAGGTGGTAGAGTGTCTATGAGATTATATGGGAGTGCAATGAGGTTAAAACAATCATAGGAGGTCATGGAATTTTTCTGGAATTTTGCGAGGATTTATGGAGACGTGGAATAGCACGAAGGATGGTAGAAGGATCATTGGTTAATCAGTAGAAAGATGAAAAGAAACAGATATTTTATGTCCTAGCATGGTAACACGGTAGAAGTGGAAAGGTATCCGTATGACCTGTGTAAATAGAGGGAGAGAAACCATGGTAGTTATGGTTTTACCGAGAAAATATAAATTAGGGTGTGAAGTGTATGTGTCCGCATACACTTGAAGATTTTTGCATATATGGGGTTTGCATGTGGATGGAATGGACATGCGAAGTTACGGTGAGCTGTGGTTTGATTTCTGCCACTGATACGTGCATATATACATGCATGAGGTTTGACAACAGGAGGGGAACCGGGGGTGCCGAGGATTAGGGTTTGCATATGTGCATATACATAAAGGCAGTATATATGTGCACATACTCGCGATAAGACATAGCGGAGCAGATGGCAGAATTTCGAGTCGTTCGGAAAAGGTTCGTGTCGTACATATGCTCCAATTTCACAAAAGTACCATGTAGGTAGTTAGCTGCAGATGTTGATTTAGGTTGCACCGGCTAGACGGAAGGGGGAAATACTGAAGGTGTGTTTGCGGCAGAAAATGCAAGGGCGAATAGACCCGCAAGGAGACAGGGTGTAAGGCGAGGTTTAAATACCTTGCCGGACAAAGTTTCGACAAAGCAGAGATTAAAGAAACAGGAACAGAGGTGGAAGATTTTGGTTGTCTCAATTTATGGTTTTGCAGGGGCATGATTTGAGTAAAAGTTTTACTCTGGTGTATTTTAACTGACATTATTAACGAAAAAGTTTTTGTTAGCCCTAATTTTTAGGTTTCGAAAAATCGGGGTGTTACAACGACCCGGTGCCGGACCGTGCGGATGCGGTTGTAGAACGTCTTCGACGGGGGCCGGACCAGGTCAAGGAGCTGACGCGTGAGCACTACCGAGCCGGGGTAGAGTTCGCGCTCCTCGTGGCGAAGTCCCACTACTCGGCGATCGATATGAAGGAGATCTAGGATGGGCTTGCAGCCGACGTCCCCGACGACAAAGTCCCAACGCTGATTGAGGAGATCCTTTCCACCGCGGAGAACCTAGCCAACCGAGCATATGAATAGAAGTAGGAGCATGTAAATAACTTTGCTCAAACTGAATGTCAGATACTCGGGAAACCCGAGTGCCATTTTATTTATGCTTCTTTTAAGTGAGCTTGTTTTAAAGCCTGTGCATCTCATTTTCCTTAACAATTCATTCCTATGCAAAGTTAGCTTTTTGTGTGTGCCCTTGCCGATCCGTCGTAGCCCCTTTTGCGTAAGAGTAGCCGTGGGCTGTGTCCGTGCAGCGCTAGGTTGTGGCGTAGACCGGCGGTCGAAGACGAAGGGTTAACGCCAAGCGTGTTTACATAGTACTAAAACAGTTTGTGGAAAAAGAGAGAGGCCCGAGTGCGCGAATGCGCACCCAGAGGGTGTAACCACCGAGTGTCCGCTATGTGTAGTCGTGAGCGTACATAGCGGGCCAGTTAGGAGCTCCAGGAATTATTCCGAGTGGAGCGAAAAGATCTTTATTCATATGTCCGAAGAAATCGAAGTATGAAATGTTGAGCATAGAAATGACGTAGCTGTTCGATGTTCCATGCGTTGGTGATGGTGTTGCCATCTTGATCCTTCAGTCAGTAAGCCCCTGGGCGCAGCACTTCGGCGACCACGTACGGACCCTCACATGGCGGGGAGAGCTTGTGCTTATCCGTGTTGGATTGGACTCGGCGTAGGACCAAGTCACCAACGTTGAAGGTACGTCCGCGTACGTGTCAGCTCTGATAGCGGCGTAGGCCCTGCTGGTACTTTGCCGACTGAAAGAAGGCAACTTCACGTGCTTCTTCAAGCTGGTCGATAGCATTTTGTCTCGCCTCCTCTGACTCGGCCTCAGTGTAAGCCCGGATGCGCGGGGATCCATATTTCAGGTCGGTCGGGAGGACGGCCTCGGCTCGATATACCATGAAGAAGAGTGTGTAACCAGTCAACCGGTTAGGCGTAATCCGCAGGCTCCATAGCACTGAGGGCAACTCGGATGCTCACTTGCCTGCGAACTTCTTCAGGCGCCGGAAGATCCGAGGTTTGATGCCTTGCATGATCAAACCATTGGCCCGCTCGACCTGCCCGTTGGTGCGTGGGTGTGCCACGGCGGCAAAGTTGAGGCCAATGTTGTAGTCGTCGCAGAATTGGAGGAAAGCTGTGCCGGTGAATTGCGCGCCATTGTCAGTGATGATGCTGTGGGGGACGTCGAACCGGTAGACGATATCTCGGAAGAACTCCGTGACTCGTTCGGCCGTGATAGTGGCAACTGCCTTGGCTTCAATCCACTTGGTGAACTTGTCCACGGTGACGAAGAGGTGGGTGTAGCCCCCGGGAGCTCTTTTGAGGGGCCAACCATGTCCAGACCCTAGACGGCAAAAGGCTAGGTGATCGGGATAGGCTGGAGTGCTTGGACCGGCAGGTGTGTCTGTCGGGTGAAATATTGGCAGCCCTCGCAAGTGCACACGATATGCTCGGCGTCCGAAACGGCAGTCGGCTAGTAGAAACCCTGTTGGAAAGCTTTCCTGACTAGTGACTTTGGTGCCGCGTGGTGCCCGTAAACTCCCGAGTGAATGTCACGTAGTAGATGTTTCTCTTGATCTTGAGGTATGCACCGCTGGAGGATTCCGGATGTGCTTTTCTTGTAGAGTTCGCCTTCGACGACGACATAGGCCTTGGCGCGCCTCGCGAGGCGGCGTGTCTCGGTTTGCTCCGACGAGAGAGTGTCTCACAGGAGGTAGTCGAGGAAGGGTGTTGTCCAGTCGGGATCGATGACCAAAACTTTGTGTGATGGCTGCTGAGTGCCATCCAGTTCTTCGGGGGAAGGCTCGGTGGTCTCGGGAGCCATCTTCTCTTTGATAGAAGGTACATGCAACTCCTGGAGAAAAACTCCAGTTGGGATGACATCCCGACTGGACCCCAGCTTGGCGAGTGCGTCTGTGGCTTCGTTGTCTCGGTGGAGGACGTGCGTGATTTCGAGGCCATTGAACTTGGCTTCAAGCTTACGTACCTCTTGGCAGTAGGCTTCCATGGCTGGGTCTCGGCATGACTAGTCCTTCATGATCTGCCGGACTACCAGTTCGGAGTCTCTGCGGGCGAGGAGCCGGCGGATTTCGAGTGAGGTCGCGATGCGAAGACCGTGTAGTAAGGCTTCATATTCGGCGACATTGTTGGACGCCGGGAAATAGATTTGTAGCACATACTTGAAGCGTTCTCCTTTCGGAGAAATGAGCACAACGCCAGCCCCCGCACCTTGAAGCATCAGAGAGCCATCGAAGTATAGTGTCCAATGTTCGAGGTCGATGACGGAGGGCGGGGACTGGATTTTTGTCCACTCGGCCATGAAGTCGGCAAGAGTTTGAGACTTGATGGCCGTGCGGGGGGCGTAAACTATATTGAATGCCATTAATTCCATTGCCCATTTAGTGATCCTCCCCGTGGCGTCGCGGTTGTTGATGACGTCTGCGATCGGGAAGGAGCTAACCACCGTAATCAGGTGTCCTTGGAAGTAGTGGACTAGCTTCCTCGATGTGATGAACACCGCATATATGATCTTCTGTATCTGGGGGGTACCGCTCCTTGGACTCGGCGAGTACTTCATTGATGAAGTAGACCGGACGCTGAACCTTCTGGATGTGGCTTGGCTCGGAGCGTTTGACGACCAAGACGGTACTGACCACCTGAGTGGTCGCTGCGATGTAGAGGAGCAGCGGCTTGTTGGGCATCGGGGATACCAGTATCGAGGGCGTCTTGAGCCTCAGATGTCCACGTGAAGTTGTCTGACTTCTTCAAGAGCTTGTAGAGGGGCAGGGCCTTTTCACCGAGTCGAGAGATGAATCGCTGAGAGCCGCCATGCACCCAGTTAGCCGTTGGACATCTTTGAGGCTCTTTGGCGGCTCCATTTTGACGATGGCGTCGATCTTCTCCAGGTTAACCTCTATTCCTCATTCAGAAACGATGAAATCGAGTAGCTTTCTCGAAGGCACTCCGAACACGTACTTTTCTGGTTGAGCTTCATGCTGAACCGCCTGAGGTTGGAGCATGTTTCTCCCAAGTCAGTTAGGAGATCTTCTTTCTTCTCGGACTTGACCACCACATCATCGACGTAGGCTTGTATGTTTCTGCCGATCTGTTCCTGAAGGCAGCACTACATGCACCGTTGGTACGTGGCACCGATGTTCTTAAGGCCGAAAGACATGGAGACGTAGCAGAAAGCACCGAATGGAGTGATGAACGATGTCTTGATTTCGTCCTCCTCCTTCATCTTGATCTGGTGGTAGCCCGAGTAGGCGTCGAGAAAACATAGAATTTCGCAACCGGCCGTGGAATCTATCACCTGGTCGATGCGAGGTAGTGTGGAAGGATCTTTGGGACATGCTTTGTTGAGACTCATGTAATCAACGCACATCCTCCATTTTCCATTCTTTTTGCGAATAAGGACTGGGTTCGCTAACCAGTCGGGATGATACACTTCTTTTATAAAACCAGCTGACAGCAGTTTGGCTATCTCTTCTCCTATTGCCCTACGCCTATCCTCGGCAAAGCGTCACAGGCGCTGCTTGACCAGCTTAGCGTCTGGCTGCACGTTCAAAGAGTGCTCGGCAGCCTCCCTCGGGACTCCCGGTATGTCCGAAGATGTCCATGCAAAGATGTCCCAGTTATCGCGAAGGAAGCTGACAAGCGCGTTTTCCTATTTGGTTGCTGAGTGCGGTCCCGATCTGCGTCGTCTTGGAGGGGTCTTCCGGATCGAGCTGGATTGCCTTGGTGTCCTTCGCCGACTGAAATGATGTCGCTGCTGAAGCTTTTTTAGTCGGGGGCGCTTCCTCGACCACGGCCAACTTGAGGTTGTCAAGCTTAGCTGCAGCGATTTGGGCCGCGGCAAGGTTACAGTTTTCCAGGTCACACGCGTAAGTGTGCTGGAAGCTGCTTTGCACCGTTATTATCCCGTGGGGACCCGACATTTTAAGCTTCAAGTAGACATAACTGGGGACAGCCATGAACTTGGTATAGTAGGGACGTCCCAGGATGGCGTGATACGAGCCTGAGAAGTCGACGACCTTGAAGGTGAGGGTCTCGGTCCGGAAGTTGTCCGGGGTGCCGAAAGTGACGGGCAAGCTAATTTGCCCGAGTGGACTTGCCATCTTGCCCGGGACGACCCCATGGAAGGGGGCACCGGTAGGCTTGATGTCCGACCGAGGAATCTTCATGTCGTCCAAAGTCTTGACGTAGAGGATGTTCAGACCACTCCCTCCATCCATGAGGACCTTTGTGAGGCGAACGCCACTGACGATTGGGTCTACCATCAAGGGGAACCTAACAGGGTGAGGTATGTAGTCGCGGTGGTCTGAGCGGCCAAAGGAGATTACGGACTCAGACCACCGGAGGTACTGGGGGACAACCGACTCGGCTGCGTTGACTTCGCGGTCCGTGATCTTCTGGCGTCGTTTGGACTCGTACCCGTTGGGACCACCGAAGATCATGAGACACGCGGTCTCCTTTGGGAAACCGTCGCCCTCCTCGGGAGGAGGATCTTTTTTTCCGGTTGGGGATGAAAGGCTTGTTCAGGTTTTTCAACAGATTGCAGTCACGCATGACGTGATTGGATTTTGGTCCATGAAAGTGACACGGTTGACTCATCATCTCCTCAAAAGTTGCGTTGCCGCGCTGAGGACGATGCTGTGGGGCGCGCTCAGCTGCGGCAACGAGGTCTCCGACCTTGCGCTTCCGATGTTTTTTTCTGGATGACTCGGGATGAGCATTCCTTCTAGGGGACTCGGGAGCCTTGCCCTTTCTCTTATCGTCCTTGGTTGCGCTACGGATGGCTTCTTCGCCAGTGGCAAAGTTATTGGTGATGTCGAAGAGTTCGCACGTAGTCTGAAGATCCTTACGCGCGACCTTGTGGATGAGGTCGGTGCTACGAACACCTTTGGAGATGGCGGTGATGACGTCACCTTCTCGAACCTCTGGCAGAGAGTTCTTCTTCTTGGAGAAGCGCTGGATGTACTCTCTGAGAGTTTCACCCTTTTCTTGGGTACAACTGTGGAGATCCCACGTGTTCCCAGGCCTGTTGTAGGTGCCCTGGAAGTTGTTCACGAAGAGGGTCTCAAGGTCGGTCCACGACTGGATGCAACCCTGAGGTAAGCTGGTAAGCCAGGCTCGAGCTGAGTCGGCTAGAAACAGAGGCAGGTAGTGGATTGCAACATAGTCGTTGCCACCATTGATCCTGCAGACCGTATGGTAATCGGCCAGTCAGATGTCTAGCCGAGTCTCGCCTGTGTACTTATCGATTCCGGTGACCCAAAATCGCGGCGGGAAGGTGACGTCGCGGATGCGGGATCCGAACGCCTTCAGGCCCACGTAAGCCATGTCGGAAGGAGCTGGAGAGCTGCGCCAACTTGTAGCGCTGCGGTCGCTACTGTCACCACCGTGACCACTGCGGTTGTCCCACCCTGCGTCTCGACGGGCGTAGCGTCTGGCATCGAGGGAGTTCCGCGCATCGCGGTCCGGTCCGAGTCGATTACATGCCGACTCGGCAGGGTGAGCGTTCTTGTACGCACCTTGTCGAGCACGATTTCAACACTAGTCCCCCGTGCATCACGATTCGGTCCGAGTCGGCTGCGAACCGACCCGGCGGGGTGATGACGTTCGGGGTCGGCGCGACGACCCTCCGTGGCTTGTGGATTCTTCGGGGGGAACATGCCGGCTCCTGGCACTTGCCGAGGAACCAGCACGGTTCTCAGAAATCTCGGCCTGCTGGAGGGCTGCTTCCTCCACTAGGATCTGGAGCTGCCGAAGTTCGTCGTGGCCTAGGGTGCCTTCAGGGATATTGCTGGAACGTGCCACCACTGAGGCAGCGACGATGTTGTGACTAGGAAGCAGAAATATCGGAACACCGTCCCTTTTACGCATGCGGAGTGCGTTGTGGACCTGGCGTCCATGATCCCGCATGTCCTCATTGCATTCTCTTTCTCCGCACTGGCGGGCTAACGTTGTTACCTGTTGTTACCTCTTTGGCAAGAAGGCGGAGCCGAGTGGCCGCTAGCTGATCAGGAGTCTGTTCTTCGATGGGGACAAGCCGGTCGTCGTTGTCGACCGGTACGTCCGGGTTGGCCATGAAGACCTCCCGAGAAGGATGGTGGCTTCCCGAGCTGTCGAAGTCGTCCGAGTTATACTCAAGGACGGGTAGAAGAGACTCGATTGCACCAACCAGTCGGGATCCCTGCTCGGTGGGTGGGAATCCATGTTCGTGCAGCAGATCCGACTTCGGCATAACCTCGCCTTTGGCGAGAGGAGCCGAAGGCACGGACTCAGGGGCGAGTCCGAGTGAGGATGTCGATGAAGCCTCTGTTGATCGGCGGGAAGCTGAGTCGCAGAGGTGAAGCTTGCCGATCTGATCGGCGATGAAGTCCAGCTTTCCAAATCGGAAAAGCTGGCCTGGATCAGGGACAGCATTCAGGGAAGCGAATCGCATGATGCTGCCCAGAACGAAGCCACCGTTGTTGTTGAAGAAACCCATCTGGATCTGTCCGGATGGATCTATGTGCACACCCCCTACCTGGCGCGCCAACTGTCGGTGTTATAATCCGGCAATAATGAATGCGGGGAAGCGTACGCACAGCAAATCTAGATGGGTGCACACGGGAGACAAAGTTTTGACAGGTTCAGACCCTCAAGAAGAGGTAATACCCTACGTCCTGTGTTTGGTGTATGATATCGCTTAGATCCCGAGTGCCGCAAGCCTTCGAGAATAGATCTCGAGGTTGCTAGGGTTATGGGTGTATGAGAACTTATGAAAGCATCTAAAGCTTAGAACTCCTCCCGATCAGTGGATCCCTACCAGGTCTTACATAGGCGACCGGGGTAGGGTTACAAGAGTCCTGATCGAGTTACAGATTGGTTTCCTAATTAGTTACAACAGAATCCGGGATTGCCGGGTAAGTATTTATCTCTATCTTGCACTCCAAGTCGATGAGGCGCTCCCGTGTAGAAGTCGGATTCCGAGTAGTCGGCCTGGCCCACCCTATGTCCAGAGGGCCGGTATTGTCCTTCTTGACGATACCCGGGTGCTATGTCATCGTCACTATCACATGCTCAAGTACACCTCCGACGCTTGTTGGGCCAAAGACAAGTGCTCGAGCCAAGGCTGCACAACATGAGGTGACTCTATTCCTTTGTGACTACCCACTTGACTTGAGCATGAATGGGATGTTACCTAATGCTTCAATTCTTTGTTTGCTAAGGTATGAAGGACCATCCAAAGTGGAGGACAAGGGAACCAAGGGAGAGATTCCAAGCACCAATCCAGGGTGGAGGGCAAAGGGACCAAAGGCGAGGCTCCAAGCAACAAAACAGGTCCTAGCTGGCCAACCGCCTCGAACCCTCTAGATGTGCATTAAGAAGGGCACCAAGACTATCCAGATCTGGTCCAGACACTCCGGATTGCCTCAGCAGAGGTATTAGGGAACCTGGGCCCCGACCCCGACCCTCCGGATTGGTAGTGGAAGACTCGGACTTTCACCCAGACCCTAGCCCAGACCCTCTGGGTACTTGGATCCTCTAGGCTAAATCCGGACAGTTTGACTCTGTCTGCTCGCAGTGAAAACGGGCCACGGCCCATGTAACTCGTGGACAGGGTTTAGACTATAAATATCGTACCACCCCCACTAATTAGGTTAGATTTGAAGTATTAGGTAAAAGTAGAGTTTTACTCCTTAATTTAAGGTTAATTCTTTTAGATTGAGGAATCCACCTTTAGACCTTGCAATTTCTTTAGATCTTGTAAGGGTCGACGTGTTCCTCTGAGTAGAAACTGTGCCATTCATCAACATTAAGGTTTCTTTGGTTTGAAGCTCCTCGAAGGCTATCGTGTTGTTGGGATTGGAGTATATCTAGACATTGTTAGTTATCATTTCTACCGTGAAGATCGAGAGCCTCTCCATATCAGTTAAGCTATGAAATTTGTGCTGATGGCCAGAGTAGTAATTGATCGAGGATATATGAAACCCCTGTAGTTGTGCAATCACCTCACAGCTTGTTAAATTTATCTCGCATATATAAGTCACAAGGACTTGGAGATATCTAAAATCACAAGTAATTAAACATTACAGTATGCGAGAAAAAGATATTTCGGTTTTTCCACTGACCACATGTGGTTGTTAACAGGTAGCACGCCAGCCATGCAAAATTCGTTTGGGGTTCAAGTTCTGTCAACAACTGATTTTGAGTGATTGCGATATGCAAGTGGAGACAAAAAAAATAATATACAGTATAATGTACTAATCTGCAGAGATTTGTCGTGTGCTTATCCTTCTTTTGCTGACTACAGGCCGTTTCCATCAGTTCAGTTAATAGTCAAGATTTTTTTGACAAAGTAATGTGTTGAGTCTGACAGTTAGAAACTTAGAATCACCAGGTGCATCTCTGATACATTCCAGGAAAGCAATATATTCCCATCCATACATCCTGAAATGGATGTCACTATGTTTCTACTTTCTAGAACTTTGATGACAGAGCAAACTTTGTGCTATTAATTTATTATACACCACTTGAACAAAGGTAAGCTTGGATTTTTTGAAGAAAACTTTTTTGTGTGTATGATGAAACGGCAAGATTGGACTTGCTACTGAACTTTGGACACTTTGGTATATAACAACTAGAAATTTGTCAGTGTGCTGTTACATGTCATCTTCAACTGCTAATGGTATTCAAACGAGGGTTAGTGAACAGTACCAGCATTTAGGAAGTCTGTAAGTTGCTGCCAATCATGTCAGACTCTCTTAATTGAAGAGAAAGATGCCTCTCTAGTCTCTATCATCGAAGCTGGCCGGTTTAAAATTTTCAATTGTCAGTTTGCAAATTGTAACTGTTCGAAAGAACAAATCGTCTATCTGCAAACACACTGTAAAATAGTCGATCCGTTCAATAACGGCGACGTCTATGTCGCACCAAACATGCATGCATCCAATCGTTTCCGGTTTCCTTTTCAGCAGGGCGCGTTGTTCGTTCGGTTCTTGAAATTTCCACACGAGTAGACAGAAGCAGGCACGACGGGTCGGATTAGCATGACGCAAAAGGTCAAAAATTGTCAAAATACGATGATACATACAGCCAAATGTAGAATGATCCTCTCCGTTGACTAGCTAGTGCGCCAGTGACGTCCGCACGCAGCAACGAAAATGGCTCGATCATGTACTTGCCTACTTGGCACATAAAGTGGATGATGCTGGCAACTTGATAGATTAACCAACATATATTCAGGCCGATTAGCATAAGTTTACCAGGCATGAATTTATCAGTTCTTCGGTGATTACTTTATTTCTTCTGAAAATTGAGCTACGAGCTTCTGATTAAACAGCTGAAACGCTCATTACACAGTCCGTGCATGCGTTTCCAACTCTTTTTTTTTACAAAACGGCTGAAACGTGTCATTTATTGCCAAAGAACGGTAAGAAAGATCCTAATCGGGAAGTACATATATTAAAGGCGACCGCTACTGTCGAACCCCAGAATTCATAACAGAGAGGCTTAAGAGAAACCACCCGCTAAATCGAAACGTCAACCCCGACCTCAACTCCTGGGTGTCAATTCCAAGAGGAGTGGAGTGATATGGCTCCGAATAGCCCGAGACGTCAACCCCAAAGCTTACTCTGGCAAGCGCACAGAGTAGTAGGACGATATGGTCTCCTCACTCTTGTCCTACCGAGCCGGAACATCAACCCCGAACTCGTCCCGGCAAATTAATGCACGGCTGGAGTAGGGTGATATAGTTCCCAATCTCTCAGTAGTAGAGTCGCTTCACAGGGGTGATTAAACTTAATGACTCTATGATATAAACTCTAAAGTCCTACCCACAACATGCGCTTCATCACATACACGCACGGCACATGAGTGGGCGAAAACAACCAGATCTCATAGCAGTGACTCTACGACAGAAACTGCAATATTATAAGTTTGAAATTTAACAAACATATATACACACAGCGGAAGAGTTTATAAGGCTACGAAGCCAAACAGTAGGGCCAAAAGTGGCAACGGAACAAACCAAAATACCAACCCAGGGCAGGATCACTGCCTGGGATTCCCAGTGTCTAGGCGTCGTCGGTATCGATCTCTAAATAGAAACCACCCTCCGAAGGGGTAGCTTCCTCTGCAACAAAACAACAACAATAGCAGGGTGAGTACAAAATTGTACTCCGCAAGACTTACAGTGCGGAAATAATAGTGATTGTGCCAGGTATCAACGAAAGGGTAATTGTGGACTAATTTGCGGAAAGCCAAGTTTACCTTTTTAATACAATATGTAGATTGAAATTCGACTACTAGAATACCTTTTCAAGGGGATGAGTCGACACTTCTCGAATATTCCTTACTGCAGATCACCACACCTGAAAAACCCTCGACCCATCCTCAACCACCCTGGGAGGAAGCTGTCGCTAACCACATCCTTAGAGTTGGCAAGTTTTAGAGTTGGTTATAGTTGTCTAATTCGATGCAAAATCTTACCAAGTTGTCCATAACCACGGACACGGCTGTTCAAACAGTTCTAACCCTGCAGGGGTGTACATCTTTACCTACACGCATCGATCGTCTCTTAATGCTACCAAGTACACACTTCACGAGGTGTGCTAGCAGAGGGTGATCGAACACGACCTTTACAATGCTTTCGACCTAGGTATGAGCCACCCGTACGGGCTAGTCCATGTACATTAGTCCGGCCGTAACTACGACACGGTCCCATACGTTGTAGCAGGTGATACATCCCCGGACTCGAACCGTGTGTAACCCTTACACCTATATTGAAGCACCACACCACATTCCTTTTTCCACGCACCCAATACACAAAAACGGCAAACTATGCGGCTCATAGTCTAAGTCTAGGCAAATTATTCAGTCGTGGGTGGCCCCATAATCCACCCGTGTAGAAGTACGCGAATCTTGGTTCGAAGGGACACCGGAAACCGGTCCTTGCGGGAAAACGAGACAACCCACCATGCTCCCAGCCATGGCCTCTCGTCTAGCCCAGACATGATTAAGCCAATTCATTAGTTATCCCGGTGAACACCCACCTACCACGTAACCCATTCCCAGTGTTGATTTACCTGCTATCCCAGGAATTACGACTTCTACAAGTCTAAGCATGTCTAAGCATAAATAGCATAATAGCATTCGAACAGAGGATACTAGACTACGCTAGATGGGTTAGGTTAGTGGTGGAGCGGTTTAAGCGACAAGGTGAGTCTTATTCATCGGACTAGGGCTTTTCTTAACGGAAAAATAGCAGTTGAACGCATGTAATAATGAATTTGAAAACAACTAATACTTTGCAAATAGTAGGAGATTTGCAACGTGACCAAAGGGGCTGCTTGCCTGGTTGCTCTGCAACGACACCCTGCTCTTGCTCGAGACTATCGCCCTGTGAATCCTCCGGCTCTATCGAGGAAAAACGGAAACACCGGAAACAAGGGCATAATCGTAAATATCCAAATGCACAACATCAGCATGAGATGCAATGCATGCCATGACGTAGAGGATGCAAAATAAAGACTAATACAAAAGGAATCAATTTAATCGGAGTCCGGACGCATAAAATGTCGCGATCCGAAAATCCTCCGGCTAATCGAAAACCCTAATTTGAATTTTTAGCAAATTATATTAATCCTAGCATGCAAACATGGATGGAAATGATGTTTTTGAATAAATTTCATTTTTCTGAACATTTTGATATATTATTTGCATTTTTCTGATTAAAGATGAATTTTCTGTGAATTTTACAAGATTTAATCCATTTTCACCCTTTGTTTTATTTTTCTCAGAAAAATAATCTTTTAAAGAAATTCAATAATAGCAGAGGCTGACATGTGGGCCTGGGTCAATTTTAGTCAACATTAACTTAGGTTAATGACAGTGGGGCCCATTGTCATTGATTTTCCTTTTTAGTAGTTTTTATTTTAGTTTCTTACATGTGGGGTCTACATGTCAATGAGTCACATAGAATAACTATATTTAATGTATTGTTAGCCATTAAGTGGCTCATTAAACCGTCGGTTAAGTTATAATAAAACATGGTCAGAATTTAAGGAGGTCATTACTGTGTCCGAACAGTACTTTTGGGTATTTAACATGCTGAGCAAAATAATAGACTTCATTAATCATGGTTGCACTTAATTAAAGCATTGAGCATAGATAATAATTAATATGCTGTTAATCATGTTTTAACGGTTGATTGGTTGGCATTAAATCTACTCAGCCATCAATATGCTCCTAATTATGTCTGGACCGGTTGATTAGTTTAGTATTAAGCATGCTCAGTTTTTATGGTGCTTAATAATGTTGCCTGAACTGGTACTTAATAAGGGATTAAGTGTGCTTAGCCAAGATGTTGCTCATTAATACGCCTCAAACAATTAATCGGTTGGCCTTAAATCTGCTCAATTATTAAATAAGCTGAGTTATTAAAGCGTTCTAACTGCAACTAAAAAGGGTATTAGGCTCTAACCGAACTGGTCTGGGAGCAACACAGCAGAGGAAAGGGGCGGCGGCCTGAGGCTTTACCGGCGGGAAACGGCGCAGAGGAGAGTAGCGCCGGGCTTGGGGGAGGAGGCGGATGGCGCTCGTGCGGAGGCGGCGCAGAGAGGCCCGAGGCGGCGCGGCTTGGAACTCGGGGCGGTCGGCGGCGAGCTGGGGCGAGGCCGAGGTGGTTCTGGACCTGGTGAGACGGCGGGGAGCGAGACCAAGGCGGGGTGCGGCGGCGTTGCAGGGCGGAGCCGGGGGCGCTCGATGGGGAGGAGGCCCGGCGGTGCGGTGATGGGAACGGCGAAGCGGCGGGTGCACTGGAGCGGAGCGGCGGGGATGCGACGAGGGGAAGCTCGGTTGGGGCTTGGGCGTGGCTCGGGTGCACCGGGACGGAGGGAGGAGACGAGGCGGACGGCGGCTTCGGGATGGAGGTGGTCCGAGCGGGGCCGGCAACGGGAGCGGAGCCGAGGCGGCGGTGGTTTGGGCGGAGCAGCAGCGAGCTGAGCGAGCGGAGGCGGAGCAAGGGGCTTGCGGCGATGGTTCGGGCGGCCGGTGCAAAAGGGCGGCGTGGGGCAGCGCTAAAGCAAAGGAGCGGCGCAGCGAGGAGGAGTGAAGCCGGCGAGGGAACTCGGTGGTTTGGTGGGTGATGCGGGGAAGAGGAAGCCAGGACAGTGGGGCGCTCGGTGAGAGAATGGAGAGAGAAGGCACCGGACGAGGGGGAGATAAGGGAAACGGAGAGCGGCGGCGAGACTCTCCAAGCAAGAGGTGGCCGGGACGATTGCCAGGTGCTTGCCACCGGGCATTGCGGTCAGCAGGAGGTGGCAGCGCCTGGGGAAGAAGCACAGGGGCGGTGCGCACTGTTGGAGCGGGCCAAGCAGGCCGGAAGGGAGGAGAATGGGGCCGGGTAGAAGGCCCGCTCGGCTAGGGAAGAGAGGGCTTTAGAACTTAGGATTTCCTTCACCTTTCTATTCTTGAATCCATGAGTTTATAATTTCCTATTAGATTTAGAGTCCTTGTTCTCCAATTTTTAAGTTTAAACAGAAACTTTAAGATCACCTCGTTTCCTTTATATGGTTTTCTAGGTTGAATAGCTAGTGAATTCCTAACACCCACTTGAATTCTACTAAAATTCTTTTAAAACCATTTCAAAGTTCTCTCAAAGTAAACATTAAATCTCAAAGCATGCTTACAAGGTTTGGTTCCATTTCAAATAGGTTTTCCAAAATACCGGGTTAGGTTTTGTTTTAAGGTTTTTCATAAAAATTCAAAATCCTACTCGATTTTAAGTTCCGATGCAGATGCATGCCATGAAATGATGCACACAACTGGCGGCTTAAGATTGGGGACGTTACAGACCTACCCCCCTTACGGGAATCTCGACCCCGAGATTCGGATGAGTTGGAAAAGAGGAAAGGTATTCGGATCGGACATAGTCTTCGCGTTCCTAATCACTTCTTCCTTAGAAGGGTTGAATCAAGAGCTTCGAGAATCTTGAGGTTGCATCTTTAGGTAACCTTTTCCCATCCCGTCGTGGCTACGAAGAGACCACTCTCGTTTCGATAGGTTTTCTCAGAAATCTCGTGCATCATGGAATTGAATCTTCAAGACATTTTCAAGGCTAAGAAACATGGAAGGTAACTTCAATAAGATAAACCTTATGGATTGCCTCAAAACGGATCTCACGATAACAAAGATCGAAGTGGTTCTCTGGGCGGAATTGAACAGTTGACCAAGTCAACTCATTTCAAATGGAGTCGATAGGGGTTAGATGGATGAAGGGTGTTTCCGGAGATTATTTGGACAACAAACTCGACGTCATGACCCGATGGCGGGGTCGGGAGTTTGGTAGATGAAACACTTGGAGAGAAGATGGACCACCGAAATATCTAGAGAATAAGGAGGAAGCTTGCTTTGAACGCGTAAGAATAGCGCTTGGCGAGCTTGGAATTGGTGGGAACGATTCAACCGAAAGCTAAAGAAAAGAGCTGCGGTTTTGGTGGCGCGAGCAAGCAGAGCTTGATGCGCATCTACCCAATCCGTACTCAGGGTGGCATGGATATAGATGGGAACCAAACGAGCAAAGCAACCGGGAATTCAAAATCTGGAATTCCTGGCGAACCTCACGACGTCCTTAGGAAACCTTCTTCATTGACTTCAACACAGCAACAGATACTAGGAGGAATATAAATTCCCAAGGATATTGAGAATAGCACGAACCACAAGGGTATCTTACAAGGGATAGGTACATCCTACGGATCTTTACAGGCCGGAACAAGATACCGGTTGCACCGGTTAGACCATCGATCATTGTTACATAGGGACACCACAACCTTGGAGGGTCAACTCAAGATACAGGATTAGGTTCGGCTTAGGATGCAAGGGATACCAATAAGCGAACTTCATCCACGGATCGTGCATATAAGCACAGAAACTACGGAGAGATACGATTCTGGTCAGGGGGGAGAGAATTGAGCACAATACATTGTCGCTCCCAAAAGAGAACAGCCTTAACTTTACTAGGATCCACGGCGACACCTTTCGCCAAAAGCACGTGGCCTAGAAAAGTGGTTTCTTCAAGCCGGAACTCACACTTAGAGAGCTTAACGAAAAGCTGATACCCACGAAGCTTTCCCAGATAAGCTTCAAGCCAATAAGGACGTCGATAGGTAGGAGTGGTTTTGAGAACCAACTCGATGACCAATTTGATGTCGCAATTCGATGGTAGACCGGAAAGTTCGTCGGGGAAGATATCCGGAAAATCACAGACTACCGGAACATCTGGAAGATCAGGAAGAATTTTGCCTTCGAGAGCATAAAGATGAAGTTCATCGAACTTCAAAGGATACTAAATAGCTTTGCCGGATGGATGAGAAGAACCACCGTCTTCATCGTACATTCAATTCGGCTCGAGGTGCAATCACTTAATTTGTCTCAAAGATAACAACAAAGAGGTACCTGGCACATGCGATACACAGGAGGATGTTACAAGCTTACCAGCTGGAATGGATACATGCCCATACTATAACACCATATCCACACGCTGAGGTTCAACTTCTATACATTATTTATTTACAACCTCAAGCGACCACAGACTTGGAACGGAAAACCATACACTGCCATCACGCAGGACGGTCGAGTGTACGCACTGTACATTTTGTACATTTATACACCAAGAAAGAGCTTGGATCTTCACTGCCACGCGAGCGGAGGTGGAAGGGGCACACGAGGAGTGCCAAATAGCTCAGTTCCCTCAGGTTGAGGAAGATTTGGGCATCGACGAGGTCCAGCAGTTATGCGGGCAGTGCGAAAAGGACCTCGAGCGGGGGTAAAACCTCCGACATCAGGATAAGAGATGTCTCCAGGAACTGGATCGATCTCAGCATTCAATACTCCTGGACTGAGATTGTTCATGCGAACACTGGGTTCGACTGACACCAGGAGATTCCACAGGCGAGCACGAGTGGCAAAGAGCTCATGTCGCACTGCTCGGTAGTGCCGGTCGAGCGTCTTGATTAAATCGGCTTGTCGACGCACTTCCAGATCGTCACTACCATCCATGTCGGTGTACACTGCATAATTCACCTGATACTCCTCAGGTGGTACCGCAGGAAATGAGCGATAAGCCGACAAGGACATCAGCGGTAAATCATACCGCAGACGGGTGATGGCATGGTAGGCAGCTTCTTGAACTGCCATATCCACGGTAGTACCCACCCCATAGAAGATATGCATGGGACGTGGGTCATACTCATTATGGGGATATATCAAAACCATCGCCAGATATTGGGTCATCAAGAAATCACGGTATTGCTCATATACCGTGTATTCCGGCATCCATTGGTAATGATTACTTGCCAGCACATAGGCCAGCATTGCCGGGAACCCAGGAGTATCAATGCACCGGGTGAGTCGAACGATCTGACCACGAGGCATCTGAATCAAAGGTAGAGGTTATGACAACTCATAATCGAGCGATATGGAAAACTTAACGAAAATAGCTTGAGAGAATTCCACAATTCACAAGATGTTCACGAGTAGAGTTGAAAATAACTGAGACAAAATAAGAGGGAAGGTAAAGATTCCCTGCACACGTGAAACCTTACTTTTGAACGGAGGGAAGAATAGTCAAACCACTTTTTAACCAAACGAAAGGGTAAGGAGAAGAACTAGGATCGAAGAAGATAAGAAGAAAACAGAATCACTACTTATGCTTTTCGCAAATCCTTTTTAAATTCAAATAGTTTTTGCAACTTCTAGACCCAACAACGGCCAAGATAAAGGTCATCCTACAGTCAGCCCTGCTCTGATACCAAAGCTGTCGAACCCCAGAATTCATAACAGAGAGGCTTAAGAGAAACCACCCGCTAAGTCGAAACGTCAACCCCGACCTCAACTCCTGGGTGTCAATTCCAAGAGTGGAGTGATATGGCTCCGAATAGCCCGAGACGTCAACCCCAAAGCTTACTCTGGCAAGCGCACAGAGTAGTAGGACGATATGGTCTCCTCACTCTTGTCCTACCGAGCCGGAACATCAACCCCGAACTCGTCCCGGCAAATTAATGCACGGCTGGAGTAGGGTGATATAGTTCCCAATCTCTCAGTAGTAGAGTCGCTTCACAGGGGTGATTAAACTTAATGACTCTATGATATAAACTCTAAAGTCCTACCCACAACATGCGCTTCATCACATACACGCACGGCACATGAGTGGGCGAAAACAACCAGATCTCATAGCAGTGACTCTACGACAGAAACTGCAATATTATAAGTTTGAAATTTAACAAACATATATACACACAGCGGAAGAGTTTATAAGGCTACGAAGCCAAACAGTAGGGCCAAAAGTGGCAACGGAACAAACCAAAATACCAACCCAGGGCAGGATCACTGCCTGGGATTCCCAGTGTCTAGGCGTCGTCGGTATCGATCTCTAAATAGAAACCACCCTCCGAAGGGGTAGCTTCCTCTGCAACAAAACAACAACAATAGCAGGGTGAGTACAAAATTGTACTCCGCAAGACTTACAGTGCGGAAATAATAGTGATTGTGCCAGGTATCAACGAAAGGGTAATTGTGGACTAATTTGCGGAAAGCCAAGTTTACCTTTTTAATACAATATGTAGATTGAAATTCGACTACTAGAATACCTTTTCAAGGGGATGAGTCGACACTTCTCGAATATTCCTTACTGCAGATCACCACACCTGAAAAACCCTCGACCCATCCTCAACCACCCTGGGAGGAAGCTGTCGCTAACCACATCCTTAGAGTTGGCAAGTTTTAGAGTTGGTTATAGTTGTCTAATTCGATGCAAAATCTTACCAAGTTGTCCATAACCGCGGACACGGCTGTTCAAACAGTTCTAACCCTGCAGGGGTGTACATCTTTACCTACACGCATCGATCGTCTCTTAATGCTACCAAGTACACACTTCACGAGGTGTGCTAGCAGAGGGTGATCGAACACGACCTTTACAATGCTTTCGACCTAGGTATGAGCCACCCGTACGGGCTAGTCCATGTACATTAGTCCGGCCGTAACTACGACACGGTCCCATACGTTGTAGCAGGTGATACATCCCCGGACTCGAACCGTGTGTAACCCTTACACCTATATTGAAGCACCACACCACATTCCTTTTTCCACGCACCCAATACACAAAAACGGCAAACTATGCGGCTCATAGTCTAAGTCTAGGCAAATTATTCAGTCGTGGGTGGCCCCATAATCCACCCGTGTAGAAGTACGCGAATCTTGGTTCGAAGGGACACCGGAAACCGGTCCTTGCGGGAAAACGAGACAACCCACCATGCTCCCAGCCATGGCCTCTCGTCTAGCCCAGACATGATTAAGCCAATTCATTAGTTATCCCGGTGAACACCCACCTACCACGTAACCCATTCCCAGTGTTGATTTACCTGCTATCCCAGGAATTACGACTTCTACAAGTCTAAGCATGTCTAAGCATAAATAGCATAATAGCATTCGAACAGAGGATACTAGACTACGCTAGATGGGTTAGGTTAGTGGTGGAGCGGTTTAAGCGACAAGGTGAGTCTTATTCATCGGACTAGGGCTTTTCTTAACGGAAAAATAGCAGTTGAACGCATGTAATAATGAATTTGAAAACAACTAATACTTTGCAAATAGTAGGAGATTTGCAACGTGACCAAAGGGGCTGCTTGCCTGGTTGCTCTGCAACGACACCCTGCTCTTGCTCGAGACTATCGCCCTGTGAATCCTCCGGCTCTATCGAGGAAAAACGGAAACACCGGAAACAAGGGCATAATCGTAAATATCCAAATGCACAACATCAGCATGAGATGCAATGCATGCCATGACGTAGAGGATGCAAAATAAAGACTAATACAAAAGGAATCAATTTAATCGGAGTCCGGACGCATAAAATGTCGCGATCCGAAAATCCTCCGGCTAATCGAAAACCCTAATTTGAATTTTTAGCAAATTATATTAATCCTAGCATGCAAACATGGATGGAAATGATGTTTTTGAATAAATTTCATTTTTCTGAACATTTTGATATATTATTTGCATTTTTCTGATTAAAGATGAATTTTCTGTGAATTTTACAAGATTTAATCCATTTTCACCCTTTGTTTTATTTTTCTCAGAAAAATAATCTTTTAAAGAAATTCAATAATAGCAGAGGCTGACATGTGGGCCTGGGTCAATTTTAGTCAACATTAACTTAGGTTAATGACAGTGGGGCCCATTGTCATTGATTTTCCTTTTTAGTAGTTTTTATTTTAGTTTCTTACATGTGGGGTCTACATGTCAATGAGTCACATAGAATAACTATATTTAATGTATTGTTAGCCATTAAGTGGCTCATTAAACCGTCGGTTAAGTTATAATAAAACATGGTCAGAATTTAAGGAGGTCATTACTGTGTCCGAACAGTACTTTTGGGTATTTAACATGCTGAGCAAAATAATAGACTTCATTAATCATGGTTGCACTTAATTAAAGCATTGAGCATAGATAATAATTAATATGCTGTTAATCATGTTTTAACGGTTGATTGGTTGGCATTAAATCTACTCAGCCATCAATATGCTCCTAATTATGTCTGGACCGGTTGATTAGTTTAGTATTAAGCATGCTCAGTTTTTATGGTGCTTAATAATGTTGCCTGAACTGGTACTTAATAAGGGATTAAGTGTGCTTAGCCAAGATGTTGCTCATTAATACGCCTCAAACAATTAATCGGTTGGCCTTAAATCTGCTCAATTATTAAATAAGCTGAGTTATTAAAGCGTTCTAACTGCAACTAAAAAGGGTATTAGGCTCTAACCGAACTGGTCTGGGAGCAACACAGCAGAGGAAAGGGGCGGCGGCCTGAGGCTTTACCGGCGGGAAACGGCGCAGAGGAGAGTAGCGCCGGGCTTGGGGGAGGAGGCGGATGGCGCTCGTGCGGAGGCGGCGCAGAGAGGCCCGAGGCGGCGCGGCTTGGAACTCGGGGCGGTCGGCGGCGAGCTGGGGCGAGGCCGAGGTGGTTCTGGACCTGGTGAGACGGCGGGGAGCGAGACCAAGGCGGGGTGCGGCGGCGTTGCAAGGCGGAGCCGGGGGCGCTCGATGGGGAGGAGGCCCGGCGGTGCGGTGATGGGAACGGCGAAGCGGCGGGTGCACTGGAGCGGAGCGGCGGGGATGCGACGAGGGGAAGCTCGGTTGGGGCTTGGGCGTGGCTCGGGTGCACCGGGACGGAGGGAGGAGACGAGGCGGACGGCGGCTTCGGGATGGAGGTGGTCCGAGCGGGGCCGGCAACGGGAGCGGAGCCGAGGCGGCGGTGGTTTGGGCGGAGCAGCAGCGAGCTGAGCGAGCGGAGGCGGAGCAAGGGGCTTGCGGCGATGGTTCGGGCGGCCGGTGCAAAAGGGCGGCGTGGGGCAGCGCTAAAGCAAAGGAGCGGCGCAGCGAGGAGGAGTGAAGCCGGCGAGGGAACTCGGTGGTTTGGTGGGTGATGCGGGGAAGAGGAAGCCAGGACAGTGGGGCGCTCGGTGAGAGAATGGAGAGAGAAGGCACCGGACGAGGGGGAGATAAGGGAAACGGAGAGCGGCGGCGAGACTCTCCAAGCAAGAGGTGGCCGGGACGATTGCCAGGTGCTTGCCACCGGGCATTGCGGTCAGCAGGAGGTGGCAGCGCCTGGGGAAGAAGCACAGGGGCGGTGCGCACTGTTGGAGCGGGCCAAGCAGGCCGGAAGGGAGGAGAATGGGGCCGGGTAGAAGGCCCGCTCGGCTAGGGAAGAGAGGGCTTTAGAACTTAGGATTTCCTTCACCTTTCTATTCTTGAATCCATGAGTTTATAATTTCCTATTAGATTTAGAGTCCTTGTTCTCCAATTTTTAAGTTTAAACAGAAACTTTAAGATCACCTCGTTTCCTTTATATGGTTTTCTAGGTTGAATAGCTAGTGAATTCCTAACACCCACTTGAATTCTACTAAAATTCTTTTAAAACCATTTCAAAGTTCTCTCAAAGTAAACATTAAATCTCAAAGCATGCTTACAAGGTTTGGTTCCATTTCAAATAGGTTTTCCAAAATACCGGGTTAGGTTTTGTTTTAAGGTTTTTCATAAAAATTCAAAATCCTACTCGATTTTAAGTTCCGATGCAGATGCATGCCATGAAATGATGCACACAACTGGCGGCTTAAGATTGGGGACGTTACAGCTACAAATCGGCAATGTCTAATTTTGTATTTCATAGGCACAGTGCACAGCAATCGGATTAGACAGCAAGATTAGCAATAAACATGATTAGCTAAATTTACGGGAAACATTTTCAGTGACTATAGGAAACAATTGTAGTGATAATATGAAACATCGTGGGCTCCTTTTGTTAATGCAATATGGAAACATTTGTACAGCGAGAGGGAAACACTTTACTTAACTTTGCGCAACAAAATTTTCAAACCAATACAACAATGAAAACACATGTTGTAGATCCTATTTTTAAGGAAACTGATCCGAAATTTTAGGGAACAAACTGCGAATTTAATTGGTTTAATTGACGATTGAATTGGCCAGAGTAGATATGCATGAAAACATTGTTGTCGTGATACAGAAACATATCGTTAAGACGTAGGCAACAAACTTGTTGAACCACTGCAACACACGTCATAGATCTGATTTTACAAAAACAAAATTGGTTTAATTGGTTTCTTTCATCTAGGTATTTTGTCTCGTATACAACAAAAAAAATGCTTCCTATACAACAAAAAAAATATTTCATCTGCATGTTCTCGGTGACGTATTTTACCAAAACTTGCGCAACAAATTTGTCAAACCAATACAACGATTAATGTTTCATTCATCCGGAAAACTTTTTTATGTTTCTTTTATCCGGGGATTTTGTTTCCTATACAACAAGAAATTGATTCATATACAAGAAACCCCGATCGAGCTGTGTACGTCATGGCCTGAGCCCAAGGTTCTGCTCTGATCCCTCACTCTGGTACACGTACGAGGATCTCGCAGTGGTGGGTGGCGAACATGGCCGGCAGCAGCGGCGGCGACTGGCCCTTCTCCGACGATGCGTACTGGGACTCCTCGGCCCTGTTCGTGGAGCTCGGTTGGGCGGCCGGTTTCGGTTTCGTCGACGACGGCGCCAGGGAGCTGCTGTCGCCGCTGGATCAGCCTCCGGCGACGTCGGCCGGGTCCGTTGACGGCGGCGGCGCGTCGTCGAGCTCCACCGACGACAGGGCAACACCGGAGGCCACCACCGACACCGATAGGAATCCGGCCGCCACGACAGAAGCAGCGTGAGCGGGGTCTCGCGCCCGGGGACGTCGCGCCGGTTGATGACGCCCGAGACGGCCTCGGCGCGGGCCTCCTCAGCGACGAAGTCCACCTCCGTCCGGATCTCCTCGGGCTTCCGCGCTCGTGGGAGCGCGTCCAGCACACGGCGCAGGGCGGCGATTTGGGGGAAGGAGGAGGAGAAGGGTTAGGGATTGATGATACCTTGCGGGAAGGAGTCGAGGAATTCGTCATGGTGCGTTGGGTTCTTGGGGAAGAGAAAGGAAGGGGAATGGAAGGAGGCGAAGAGCAGCCAGCCATTGGGCCTTCCGGGGCGCGTTGATTAAGACAGTGGTAATTTGTTGTAATTTGTTAGAAGATTTTGGGCTGCCGGATTTGTTTGAATCAACGGCTAGATCCTGTGACTAAGAAAGAGGCAAATCGGTATGCCGGGCTGTAGAGTTTACCTATATTAAAAACAGAAAAAAAAGAGCACTGAGCTTTGGAGGGGGAGGGAGGGGGTGTTGGAGGAACTAGACCGGAAAACACAAATAGCAACAACTATGTAACGTCGTCTGCCCCAAGGCAAGGGAGCCAAGCCCAGCCGCTCCTGCCCTTGCCTAAAGGAAGGCCTCGCTTCTGATGATTGTGTGCACCGCAAGGGGGCATTGCATTTGTGATCAAAGACGCGCCAATTCCTCTTTTTCCAAATTTCCCAGAGAGAGTAGCATGAGGGAGGCCGTGGCCCTAGCTTTCCCCCTTCACACCCATTAGCTTGGCGGCCCTGTGTATATTTAGCCACCAGTCCAGGACGCTCTCCTGGTTCCCACGCAGATGGATCGAGATGAGTTAGGGAACTCCAGCTAGCAACTCTGCTCCAGATTTTCCTTGCAAACGTGCATCGAAAGGGAAAACGGTGTGCTGATTCCGGGATGTTCTTACAAAAAGGACACCATCTATCATTCAGGATGCACTTCTTCTCAAGGAGATCCGTCGTTGGGATGCAGTTATGGACCAGCAATCAGCCGAAAAATAGGCAACACTCCGGCTTCCACACCTTCCAAATAAGCTTGACGAACAGATGTCGAATGAGCGCTTTGAACTGCGTGAGGTACACCATCTTTGCCGAGTAGCTCTAAGAAGTAGGCTGCCAAATGATTGAATCTGGTGTCCCCTCAGACAAGTTTACGCCAGCCAACCGCTCATGAAGCCGTAGGAACTCGATGATGCGCTCCACGTGAATGGCATGAGAGATGTCATCTATCCACCCGCCGTTGAGCAGCGCGCCACAAATGCATTGATTCTTCCTTACCGCCGCCTGAAAGAGCATCGGTGCAATGTCCATAGGACGCTCACCTTGCATCTAGGCATCCTTCCAGAAGCAAGAGGCTGCCCCATCCCCAATGGTGATCGCGGTGAGCATGGCGAACAAAGAACGATTAGTTTCATCAAGTAGAATCTCCATGCTGGCCCAAGGCTTCGCATGCTGTGTCCGCTTAAACCATGCCCACTTGAGACGCAGAGCTCGGCCAAACATCTGCAAACTTACCACCCTAGCCCACCATAGATATTCAGTCTGCACACTTTCTCCCAATTCACTAGACACTTCGCGCCGTTGCACGCATCCTCGCCGCTCCAAAGCCATCCTCTGCGCCGCATGTCCAACTTTTTCCGCAACTTGCAGGGAGATCAAAGACAGTGAGGTGGTAAAGAGGAACTGCCGAGAGGACTGAATAAAGAACCGTCATCCTCCCTCACTTAGAAAGCATCCTTGGCTTGAATCCGGCGAGGGTGCCATCAACTTTATTGATCAAGGGTTGGAACAATGCCTTGCCTGGCGAACATAGAGCCAAGGAAAGGCCTAGATCAACGCATGGGAAGTGGCCGGTCCGAAGCTGATAATCGTAGAACACATGAGCAAGGTCGATGTCCGCATATCTTATCAGCATGACCGTGCTCTTAGCATGTTGCGTCTGTTGAGTTTGTATTGAATATGTGTTCGGGGTAAGTTAGTAGGACTTGGAGTTGTAGTAGGGATATGGCAGAGTTAGTGTCAGACTCCGGTAACTCAAACCTCTTATAAATAAAGGTGCCCTCTGTAACCACGACAATATAATTTGAAAGACAGTTAATAGATGGGGAGGAGCGCCTGCAGTCAAGTCCTGTGGATGTAGACCTCGTGGCCGAACCACGTTAAAAACGTCGTGTCTCTCATTGCCAAATTCTTCGGTGTCCTCAGAATAGATCTACGCTTCCGCGTGTGGTCTCGTGATTTCGCAACAGCGCCGAAGACTTCCAAAATCTACCGCATATTTGAGAGATCCTCGGGTGCCAGATGCACAAAAAGAACAACATTCTCAGCATACATTGACATCCATATCCGCGCTGCCTTGTTAGGGAGCTTGCGCAGGAACCAGCCTCTACGGCAATCTCAAAAAGCCAGGCTCGATTGCGAAGTAGGGGAGAGGGAATCCCCCGCCCCTGCGGCGGTGCTTGAACATGCTGCCCTCAACGCCATTACGGAGCAAACGAGAAGTAGTCAAGGAGAAGATGATGCTCAAACAAGAAATACATGTCTTCGAAAACCCTAACCTTGAGAGCCCCGATTAAGATAGGGCCAGGACACAGAATCGAAGACCTTTGTGACAACAATATAGGTGTATTTGAACGATGGAACCTGCGTACAAAATTTTGCATGTAAAGGAAATTGTCATGAAGACATCTGCGCTTGACAAAGGCGCTCTGATAGGGGCTAATCAGCTCATCCATCCTCGACGCTAATCGTGTGGCGAGAGATTTCGCAACTAGCTTTGCCACACCATGGACATGGCTAGTGGGATGGAAATCCCCCGCCCTGTTCGTGTCCAACTTTTCAGTCTCAAGGTTCAGAATTTCTTTCTGCAGCTCCGTCGATTGGTGATCCAAATCCCGCACGTATTTGCATTGTTATAATACTGGTAGCACCTTTCGACGACTGAATCCTGGACATATACACGGTTCCATCCAATGCGATTCCGCAGCTTCCTACCGAATTTGCCATGTGTTGGAGAGCTACAGCCTCGTCCGTGCATTCCCCTTTTCAACGGAGCGCAGAAGGCGAGCGACGTCTCGTGATCCTGTCACTGATCCGTAAGTCTAAAGATCTCTAGCTCGCCACTTGCCGGCGACTGCAACTAGCTATGGAACGGAAGGAGACTGTGGGACTGGTGCGCGCGTGAGTTGGGCACACGTCGGTTTCAGGGGACGGAGCGTTCCGTTCCACCGATGAACCCAAGTGGAAGCAACTGAGAAATCTGGTCACTGGGCTCGCACGGTACATCTGATCTATTAAGTGGTCGCTTTGAGCTTCCTTTTTTGAAGTTTCTGTTGAAGAAGCTTCTGCTCTGTGTGCTAACTCAGTGAACTAAAACCTCCTTATTTGTCTGGTATAGTAGAAAACAAGAAAAAAAAATCTTCGCCTAAGGAACAGAGGATTTACATGAACAATCTACATCTCAAACCAACGGGACACAAAAGTTATATATTCAAAAGTATTTTTCTAATGATGTCACTTCTATGTCACATAATCTATATCTTATTGATCGAATTATTGATTAAATTTAAATATTAGAATATGTGAGCGTTTTATATTTTAGAATAGAGAGAATACAAAATAAGTTCAACACAATCATAATTTTAGCGGCCACAAATTGAGCTCAACTCCATCACCAAAAGCACGGGCAGGTCCAAGAAGCGTCTCAAATAAATGGAGGCCCAATGAATTAAGGCCTTTGGGGTCAGTTAACGCTTTTCCAAATAACCCAGGGCCCAAGGAGCATATCAAAATCCAGCCCAGCATAGGGTTACACTACTCGTTCGGATCCCCCATGCCCAGGGTCCGTTTCTCCATCTTCCTCGCACGCCGGTGGCGCACTGCAACGGCCGCCGCTGCAGCCACTCTGCCGAGTCCGGACCCCTCCCGCGCTTGCTTAGCATCGAGCCGTCGAGTAACCGAATTCTCGGGCAAGAGGATGGATCGGCCTTGCGGAGTTCATCAACCACTTGACCGAGGGTACCAGATTCTTGAGTGATGTATCCCTGCCTCACTGGATATGCCGAGTGAAAATGTGTTGAGTGTTTTTGTAACAACAACATTCTGTTGATTGCAAGCTGTGACCTGCTGGACGGTAGATTCATACTACAGTTAAGGAGAATAGAATAGTGAAATGATGGGTTCGCCGACATCGTTGATCGACACTGAACATGCCGTTTCTCTACGTTTATCTGCTAGTTTGTCAGCCAACATCAACGTGACCATTTGTCCAGTGATAACATGATGGCATTGCATAGCTAGATTTGCCTATCTGTTGAGTGCGTAAATCATGCGGTAGTGACTTGGTGCAATCTTCGTGCAATCCACTATCTCGAGTCACAAAAAATGTCGAAAAAATAGTACATGTACTCCATATGTTACTCTACTTATGTTTAAAACTTTAAGCTCAAATACGAGACATCTGTTAGGAGGGACAAAAATAGAAATTTCTAACTTTTTTTAGAATTCAAACTGTCATGATTTTCTCTTCTTCTTTTTTTTCGCTCCCATCACAAGTCATATTTTAACTTGAAATTTTATACACAAGTGAAGTATATGTACAATCCTTTTCGTGAATTTTGATAATGGATTGTACGAAGATTACATGGGAAGAGTAGATTGCACTCAGTATTCAGCCCCGTAAAACAGCATACGTGTATTGTACATTCCTGAATGGACCAATGGTGTGATCTTTGTTTTTAACTGCATGTCAAATGCAGCAGAGGCCAGTGCAATTCCATGTATTAGTACGAACACTTGTCGCTTCACGGCAACATCTCGCCGCTGCCAAACCTGGCTGAGCTGGAAAAGTTGCTGCGCCTCTGGATTCGAGCGAATTGTCTCTGATATACGAAGAGGACGTTGCAAGTCTGCAACGTTTGGCTTTCAGACATCGTGCACGCAGATCCCTCTCGTGATGCATGTAGGTCAGGTGACCACAACCTGGAGGCCGGGTAAATTGGAGATGAGTAGATGTTAACCTGAATGCAGTGCTATGCTGTACCGTCATCAGCGCTACCTGACACCAAAATTCAGAACAAACAAGAAGCAGAAAACGACTAGCTATCAAGCTCTTAGATCACTCGTGACAAGGATCGTGCAGTGCAGATACATGTAGCAGCCAAGAGCATTGAGCTGAGCTGGCCTGCCGCGACTCGCCACCACATGGATGGACGTAATATTCTCTGTCTCGCTCTCGTCCTTCCAGACATTCGCAGGCATTGTCTGGTTGATCAGTTCCTCTCCAAGATATTCCTGTCTTATTCACAGGAATTGCTCACGAGCGCATAGTAGCTAGATAGCACGTCTAGCTCGTGCTCCTTAAAGAAATAGCACCGGATTGTTGTCTTGCTTTTGCTTTTTTTAATAACAACGATAGAGAAAGCTCTTCGATCTTTGCATTTAAAGATGTACATTGTTGGAGGGGAGGTCCCCGCGCAACT
>JAGXJF010005141.1:0-13651 GCA_019208055.1 Stipa capillata | reverse complement strand
TCCTCCGGATTGAGGAGAATCAGAAGCTATGGTTGGTCAGACAACAGGAGCTAGAGAAGACTATAACCAAGATGAGGACATCCTTGGCAATAACATTTCATTTCCTGCACCAAGTGCCACTCAAACACCAATTGGGCCTATGACAAGAGCTAAAACACAACAAATTGCTCAACAGGTGAATCTTCTCCTTAATGAATATTTTGATCCTAATGAGAATTGGCTATTACCTTAGGTTTTTACATTATGTCTCCTTAGGGGTTTGAATCCACCAAGGAACAAGAAGGAGAAGATAGCAAAAAATCAGAATACAAGAAAAGATCATAGCTTTCTTGCTCCTCAAGTAGATCATGTAAAATATCTACTACTAATATTTTGAACGAAGCTTTCTTTCTCCTCAAGTAGATCAAGAAAAAGATCTTGACGATGAGTAGTACAATACTACTGTACATGACAACAATATCCGTATGCGGATACACAAAGGCTAAGGGTTGCCTTGGATACTCGGAGTAGAATTCACTTTGGAGAAGGAACTCTAGACGGATAAGGAAACACCGTGTCTGAAACTCCTTAAACAAGAACAACAATCCTGATGTTTAAGGATGATTGGGTCCTACTCGGAGACGCGTCCTTACCCAGTACGACCAAATCCTCTATAGAAGGACCCCCAGACCCTGTGGAGAAGACATCCCATCTAATCTCAACTTTAGGGGGTGTTTGGTTGGACTGTGACTATTGGAAAAGCTGCAGCTGGCTGTCTATTTGGAAAAGCTACTTGTGGCTGTAGGAAACTGGTCTGTAGCTATTGTTGTTTGGTTAGGCTGTGGCTGTTGGCTGTTGTAGGAAGGAAAAGTCTATAATGCCCCTAGAGTGCTGAGAGCATGTGTGTGAGCTGATTTGCCCCTAATGAATTTTGGAGAGCTCGATCAATTTCAGCGTTTGGATTTCAATTAATATCCAGTTCTATATTTCGTTTCATTCCATCTCATCTCACATCTCTCTCTTTGAGCTGCCGCATCCCGATCCCCTTCCTCTACCTCTCCCTCATGCACACGCCGCCGCCCAATACTCCCTGCCATCGCTGCAATAGATGCCGGCTGCCTTGATTTCACCGCGCCTCCTTGCTTCTCACTTCAGATTGGCGCCGCCGCCGCCACCGCCATCGCCTTGCCGAGAAGCGCCATCGCTGTCTTCCATCGCCGCCGCCACCAAGCCCTCTCTGGCTCCTCCACTCCGGCTCGCTCACGGTCCACCTCTCCCGCGCTGTCTCCACCCTCTACTCGCTGTCGCCGCCGCCAAGCAGCGCCCCTCCTCTCCTCCCATCTCCCATGCTCCACCCCAGCACCCTCCCTCCTCCTCCAGCGCACCACCACCACTCCACCCAAAGCAGGAGAGCATGGCGGCTTGCTGGTTGAGCGCGGCGGGCCGGGAGCTGAGTGGGGAGAGGCAGAGATGGCGGGGTCGGCGGGGTCAGCGGGGAGTAGGAGCGTGGCGGCCTACTGGATGAGCGCGGCGGGCCAAGAGTCGAACGGGGAGAGGCGGAGACGGCGAGGTCGGCGGAGACGGTGGGGAGAGACGAAGACGACGGGGTCGGCGGATCCAGATGGGGACACCATGGTCGGAGGTGGTGCGGGGACGCCGCGGCCGAGAGAACTCCCGAGGAGCTAGTGTCTTGGGATGCAGAATGGCAAAATGGACATAATTTTTGTGAACCACAAGAGCAACTCGGCTCCAGGGCAGGGGAGATTGCAGGAAGCTGGCCCAACGTAGCTCCCCGCAATGGCCCATTTAACACGTCATTTCAGAAGCTCCTCTGGCAACAGCCGGCCCGGAAGCCGGGTGTTTGGTTGGGCTTAGGCTTTTTCCAATGGAAAGCTAGCCAGAAGCGCAACCAAACACCCCCTTAGACACATCGCTGAACACCGCAAGCCAAAAGCCAAGCCTGAAGACCTCTGAGCAAGTAGAAGAGAAGATCAACCTCGACATCCACCTCCTACTAGTAGTAGACCCCATCTAGATTAGCCACAACCACTTGTACTTTTTCTTGAGATCAATATAAGGCTCACATGACATAGGATTATTGCGGTGACCCTCATATTACCCTTTCGGATAATATGCTAGTCTTTGACATGTCGTAGACAAAGTGCCTTCTCGCCCACAACACATCACACAGAGTAGTAGATCAAAAGCATTGCAGTGGTCCATTTATTACAAACTTAATTTACAAACACAAAGAAAAAGATACAATTATACAAACTTATTCCCAAAGTACAGGGAATTTAAAACCGTTCCAGTCGGTTACAGCAAAAGACATATCTATAACTCTTGTCTCTCACTTCCTATTCTTCTACTCGGCAATATTCTCGTTACGGTAGTCGAAGTAGTAGTTGATGCCTTTGTCCTCCTTTGTCATTGCCCGCTCCTCGGAGACTTCATCTTCAACTTTGACGTAAATTACGTCTTGTTCCATCGTCGGCTCATAGTCTAATCAAAGGAATTAGAATAAAGGGATGAGTACAAAAGGTACTTAAGAAGTCCATGAATAGCAAAGAGGTGTTTGATACACTATCTACTAAGAACAGCGTTGTTCTCCAAAAGAATGCATTTTATAAGGTAAGAGAGTCAAGTTTTAATTAAGAGACTATGATCTCATGTCTCATAGGCTGCTAGGATCCCGATGGATCCTTTTCCTGCCGGGTTCATCGTTCCAACTAGGAACATGGAGTGACTAAGTCACACTTTCTTACACTATGCAAAGGTGCGCTACTGTACCCACAAACGAACTTGGTCATGTGTCTTAGTTTGCGGGGCTCATTCATACTCCCACAAACACAGAGCCATTTTGCCGCCCGCTCGGTCATAACCCACGTCGTAGTCCCGCACAACGGCCGAGGACTACCGGTCTCATATGGATACTCTACTGTCTCATATTTATTTGATATCTCTTAACTTATTTTAACTTATAGCTAGTATGGTTCACAACAATTTCCATCACTTAAGGTTCAATTCAATTTTTATATCCTAAGATTTATCTTAATCTCCCCATTGTTAACTAAGAATTTATCTAGCTTAAGTAAAATAACTTACACTTAATTGATCTCATACCCTATATTACACACACACACATATATACATATATTCTTTTTCACCTATTAATTCCCTCTTCTAAGAAAAATAATACATCACTCATGTTTTATTTTCTAATTCAAAGAAAAAGAAAATCGGGCAAGGCAACAAAAATTAAATAAAGAAGAAGACCTCATTAGGCTAGTCTACTAACCACTTGGCCTGGTCGATCTCCAACCCCTCCCCCCCACTCGGCCCATTAGGCCCAACACAAAACCGTTCTCATTTTTTTCTAACTCACCTATTCTCCCTCACTTTCTCTCTCTTACATGATGGACTCACCTAATTCCCCTTCGGTGCTCTCTCGGTCTTCTCCTGCACAGCGCCATCGCCCTCGATTCCGTCGCGTCCTCGGTTACGTCCGATACCGGCGCCACCGCTCATGCTCACTTCGGCTTTGATCTACCGCCGCCAATGGCGCCGTATTCACCTCCCCCCAATTGCCGGTGCCGCGCTACCCTAGGTGCTACGCCCGCCGTCGAACCTCGAATGTCGCCCCTCCCGAGCGCACAGGTGCCGTCTCGAGCCGACACCGCGGGTGGTGCTGTCGCCCACTCGGCTCCACCCGAGCATGCCCGGTCGGCTCCCCTTCGAGCGCTCTCGGCCGACCCCCATGCTCGCCTCCTCTTCCCTCCCCTAGGCACCACCTTCACCTCAGACGTCTCATGCTGTTCCGCTCTATACCTCGCTCCTTATGGCAATCGCTGCTGTGACGGCGGTGGAGTTGGTTGCCATCGCAACCCGGTGGCTGTGCCATACGTAGGTAAGGTTCCTCACCTCCTCTTTCTTAAGTCTCCAATTAATTGGCTATGGCTTTATTCTTGTAGATTCGATCATGAAATCATGCTTGCCCGCTGCTATTTTTCATCTACTGGTCGGGCAATAATCATTTGATGCTTCGGTGAACTGCTATATATATATATATAGCCTCATTGTTTTTTACTGTGGTAGATTGGTGGTATAAATTCCTTACTAGATACCTTCTTGTATGCTAATGGTGTTAATACTTGAATAGATGCTTGTCTTGGATTATCCTATTCTACCCCGAAGATAAGTCCGAAGCGACATCAGCCGATCGATGGGCGAGTACGCCAAAACCTATGGAGTCGCTTTTGGATCACCCGATCGCCAAAGTATTCATGTGTATAACGCAAGCATGTCGGGATAATCCCTAGCACAATCCAACTACTGAAGAAGTCGACGAAACTATCCAGAGATTGCTTCCGGTGACAAATCCATGATGGATCTAGACTACACTTCCAATAGATCATGTCCCCGAGAAGTTTTCGCTATCGCGGATGGGAACAGATCTCCTCAAAATCCAAATCTGAGGATGAAGTAGCAGATCCGAAACAGATGGCTGGAAGCCAACATCAACGTCAGAGAACGCCTCAGGATCTGCAACAAGACCTCGTGTAGGTAGGTCCAGATACTTCCCAACCTCAACACGGCGTCAGGCACTCAGTTCTTGGACTGCCCACCAGCTCTACCAGATCCAACATCAGCTCCAGCAACCTCTTGTTGTAGATCTGAGTACCCCGCGCAGAAAACTCTTGTTATGTGAGATGGAAGACGGTATCCGAACAGGTTGAGTTGTCTCATCAAGTCGCCGTGGCCAACAGTTCCAACTGGAGAAGGGTTCGCACCCATACTTCTCATGATGAATCAGACCAGGAGGGAAGACATCCCCGGAACTGAACAACTTGGGAGGATGGACAACTCTGATGACATCTCAGAAATTCACCGACCCAGAATCACCCGGTCGCGGACCTACGGGAAGTCATCAATCAGAGAAACAACTAGGGGCACATTCTAACCAATCGCCTGATCAGACAGCTTCCCGACACCAGCATCGAGGACGGGCTCGGTCCCCGACTCCGGCTAGCAAGATGCCCACAACTGGTTGGGAAGTCATCAGTGGATGTCAGGCCTTCTCCCCGGAGCTCAGGAGGGTCCACTGGCCATCCCAATTCAAACCTGGGTCGATTGAGAAGTACGATGAGTCCACTGATCCAATCGAGTTCCTATAGATTTGCACAATAGCCATCGAACCGGCCAGAGGAAATGAGAAGGTCATGGCTAACTACCTTCTCGCAGCTCTCAAAGGACCAGCTAGCACATGGCTAACCAATGTGTAGCCCGGATCAATCTACTCATGGGGGAAACTCTGTAGTCAATTCTAGGGTAACTTCCACAGCACGTACATCCGCCCCAGCAAAGCAAACGATCTATTACTACTCCTTCAAACAGTCAAAGAGATTTTGCGATAGTTCATCTGACGCTTTAGCAATGTTCGCAACATGATTTCGAAGGTGACTGATCATGTCATCATCGAAGCTTTTATTCAAGGTTGCAGGAATTGCCACTACACAGAAGAAGTCATCATGGCCACTTCGCAAATGGTCAAATAACTGATGGACATCGCCGACGAGGCAGCCAGTGCCGAAGAAGCCCTCTTGTTGATCGAGGAACGTGAACAAGGCATAGAGCGTCCTCAGTCGGGACTCCCTAGCGAGTCTAAGAACAATTGTAGAAAAAGCCCTCTAACTGAGGTAGCGAGAAGAGGACCAGGACTGGGCAAGTCATGGTAGACTTTACTGGCATGCGTCCTAGACCACCTCATGGCAAATGTAAGCCCCAAGCGAACACAAAGCATCCTAGCAAGGTCTGATGCAATTTCCACTAGACCAACATGCACGACCTTTGCCAATGCCAAGTCTTCAAGGAATACGTCGTGGAGACCGAGAAGCTCAAGGAAAAATGCCACAAGTCGCGAGTCACGGCCGAGACTCAAACTCAGGTGATGAATCTAACCACATACCTTTCCAAGAAGAACAAATGATGGACGACTATTTGTTCGGGGGCTTCGCTTCCTACTAAAGACATAACCAAACTCCTCCAATGCGGCCGTGACTAAACATCAAGGAGCATATCTTCTGAGTAGGCACCTGATTCTATGAACCATCTAGAATCAAGGGCAATAGCGAAAGGAAAGAATCCCTCTGAGTTAGTCGAAGTCACTCAACCCGAGTCGAATTGAAGTGGGCCTTGGAAAGACGATCGAGTCCTTAGCACGTCCTAGAATATTAGTCAGCTCCAAAAAATTTAATGTGTAAGTACCTAGGGTAGGTTTACATATAAGTCATTCTTGTTGGCCACAAAGTTATCGGCACACCTCTGCACGACTCACCCCCACCTTCAAGCCTAGCTACCGTGAAACGGGCATGTCGGGATAAGCCGTTTTAAGTACCTCTAGCCAACACATGCGCTTGGGAAAAGCTAATTGTGGAAAACCACAAGGTGATATGATTCTGCAGTGGAGGCTCCAACCACAGGGACAACATGAAAAATTGCTTAGTTTCCTTCAACCCACTTGTAATTCAGTTACTAGTTTTTTATTCTTTTGATTGCCTATCTGAGTTCTCTTCTCCGATAGCCAGTTGGGGGTTGGACAGATATAGGGTAATAAGAGGATCCTTGACAAGCATGTTATACAAAAGTGTCTCAGTTATTTTTTGCGCAAAGAGAAGGGATTCCGAACTGTGGCTTCGCGGGGTAGACGAAGGTCTCTTATTATGCCTACTAGTGCTCGAGGGCCACTGAGCCTCCCACTCGACTAGACCTAAGGCCGATTGGCCAAAATCCCTGGCTTGCAGCGACATCTTCCGACCTAGGTCGAGGAAAATAATTGAAGTATAGAGTATCACACGGTTGCTGGAACCTCTATGAATAATGTACTCGGTGAAGCCCACCAACTAGCTTCCATAAAGGAAATTCAAATAAGCCTAGCTCGGCTACGCGACGCACGCTAAAGTGACTAACGACAGCATAAAAACACAAGTTATTGCGTTTCTTTCCTCACAAAGAGAACGAGTTCTGAACTTCGACTTGGTAGGACAGAGGAAAGTCCTTTATCGCATCTACTAGTGACCGGAGGCCACAGAGCCTCCCACTCGACTAGACCTAAGGCCGACTGACTAAACTCCCCGATTAGCAGCAATGTTATCTGACTCTAGCTAGGAGAAAGAACAAAAGTACTAAGTGTCACGTGTTGTCATTAACCCTTAGCGTCACATTCCTGACAAGTTTTAACCATCTAGTTTATATAAAAATTAGATGAGACACCCATGCATTAACCAAAAGAGTTTTTTTAGCATTTATTGAGCAAGGGGAGTACAAGGAGGCACTAGCAACTCTAGCCTATCTACAAAAGCTAAAGCGGCGCCTTCATCTCCTCAATCAACCGCTTGGTCTCTAACCATTCCAGCTGTTCCTTCAGCCTCTGGATCTCCGACTGAAAGGAACTGGTCTCGAATAGAGCAAGCTAAAAAATAGGGGTCAATTTCAAATACTAGTAAGTTTATACTAACTAATTGATGTGTTTACCTCTAGTAGGGATCCCACAAGCTTTGCCAGATGAAGACCACCTTTAAGGAGCGTCACTAGCTCTGGTGCAGCTCGGATGAGGAGTATGCCCCAGCCCTTGCGTCCAGGGGCTGGAACTCTGCCCCAATCAGAGGGTCAGCTCCCTCAGTAGGGGGCTGGGTGAGCGCCAAGGCTAGAGGTGGGATGGCTTCCGTGTTGGGACCAGGGACTCTGTAGAGAGGTCTCGACGGTGGAAAATCATCCTCTAGTGCCGAGTTGACTAACTTCGCCTTGGAGCCCTCCATCCTGTAAGCAGTAACCTAGCTGAAACTCCTAGCTTGGGACAGGAAGAGGTAACGAGCAAGACATCCTTACCTTGCCTTCTTTAGACAGCTTGCCACCTTGACCTTGTCCAAGCTCAGGCTACGCTTGCCAGTGGCCCCTTTAGCGGCTTCCATCTTTGACTTGGTTGGGTCAACCTCGAACATATCGAACAGAGGGAATGTCCTAGGGAGGAAGCTGGAGGTGCCATCAGGGACAGGGTCAGAGGAGCCGATGTTGACGGAGTCCTCGGGGGTGGCCCTGCGATGACCGAGCTGCTCTCACCAGCAAGCTTTAGCCGTTGGACCAGGTCACTGAGGATCATGACATCATCTTCCCCCTCGACTGGCGCCCCCATAGTCTTTGTCTCTGGGTCGGGCATGCCTCGACCCACATGCTGCAATATCCTCGAGTAGTACGATGTTACTTGGCAGGAAAGAGAGGAACCTATAATAAACCTTTTGAGAGAGCACTCACCAACAAGACATCTCGCTGATCCTGCATGCTCATTTCTGAGATCGGTGAAGGCACATCGGTGCGCCCTGAGGAGGACCTGATGCGTAGAGGAAGTTCATCTGATGTAGAACTTTTGAGTCCGTGAGAACTGTGTATAGAAGGTAGTCTGGAGGTGAGGGAGATTGACCCTGGGTACAAAGGGTTACCTTTCTCGCTATCCCGGCACGGGTTCGCTTCGGCTACGTACTCCCAGGCACCCGATATCCTCGAGTGCAGACGGCTCAAGCGCCGCCTGATCTCGGAGAGTCCCAAGCAGTAAGACCACATGTCTTGAGTATGGCTATCTCGGAGATGAAAGTTTGAAGCCACATGGTTGGAGGGGGCATCTCCGACCAGGCCGGGGCCTTGTAGAGCGTGGGTCCCCGATAGCTGATCTTCCTAGGCGGAGGTGGCTAGCAGGAAAGCCAAATTTTCTTCCACCCCAATAGCGGGTTATTCTTGGTAAAGTCGAGGTACTCCTTCACCTTGTCATCCCAAAGTCAAAAGACTGCTCCTTCGACGACTTCGTTTCGTCGCCTCTTCAAAAGGTAGAAGTATTTGAAGAAGTCGAGGATGGGACGCATGCCAAGATACGCCTCGCATAGATGTATGAAGATGCTCAGCATGAAAATTGAGTTAGGATTGAGATTGGTGAACTCAATCCCATAGAACTGGAGCATGGCAAGGAAGAAGCTTGACGGGCGAAGCGGAAGCCGCATCGGAAAAAGTTGGAGAAGACCACCATTTAATTGGTGTCTAGGCTAGGGATGTCCTGACCTTCAGACAGCATGCAAGCAACTAGGGCATGAGAAGGATTAATTCCAGGTCCTCCATCTTGTCTTGGAACCCACTTTTCACCTCCGACACAGTCCACTTCGGCATTACTTGCTGGTGGTGCACTTCTCATCAATTTCCTCCTTCTCACCCATGGCTTGACCTGTAGTGAGATTGGGAAATGCGGGCCAGAGGTAGAAGATGAAGTTGGCTAAGGGATTGCAAAGGGCACAAGCGATGTGAAAACAGGAGAACAGGAAGACGTAATATTTACCGTGTACCTCGGGTCCTTTATAGGACAGAGTGCGGCAAATCCCAACTAGCCTTACGATGGTTCCGAGTGCTATTTGAGGCCATGATCTCTGCCGCCATGTCCTATCACATTTAAAGCACACAGTAACTTTTGGCGCGTGCGGGAACAGTTAGCACGAGGATCCAGGAACGACAGGTGCATGACCCCGACAAATGTGATGTGACTTCCTTACATCAACACGACAATTGCCAAAAGGGGAGATTCTTTCACCACTATGCGTAAAATCCGCTGCGATGGTTCAAAATTTTGGAAAAACCCGTCGGATGAAAAGACGTGTATCCATGATCTACGTATTGAAGGCAACATCTATTAGAGCCACCCGGAAACTTCTACTCAGATGAAAGACCCACTCGGGGGCTCCAGAGCCAGTTGGACGGACTTGGCATCTCGACTAGAAGTACTTGGAGACAACCAGGATCCCGAATAGACAAACATCCTACTCGAAAGCTTGAGAAACTACTCGAAAATACACCAGGTCGAGGCTTTTTCCCTCGGTAAGGTTATTCTCTTGAGCTATCACAACCTCATTACACGTACTGATGGAGGGCTTGACGATGAGTAGTCCATATGCGAATACACAAAAGCCAAGGGTTACCCTGGATACTTGTAGTAGAATCCACTTCGGATAAGGAACTCTAGACGGATACGGAAGCCACTGTCGGTGTATTGATCCGGCAATAATGATTATGGGGTTGCGCAGGCACAGAAGATCTAGATGGGTGCACACGGGAAACAGTGTTTAGATAGGTTCAGGCCCTCGAGAAGAGGTAATACCCTATGTCCTGTGTTTGGTGGCTGGTATTGCTGGAATCCCGTATGAGAATACAAGAACTAAGACTCGTAGAGCTAAGAACTTAACAACATACCCATCGGGACGTCCCTACCTGGCCTTATATAGATGACCCAGGTAGGGTTACAAGAGTCCTGATCGGTTTATAGATTGGTTTCCCGATTAGTTACAACAGGATCCGGGATTACCGGATGTGTGCTTATCCATGGCGTATACTCCACGTCGATGAAGTGCCCCGTGTAGAAGTCAGATTCTGAGCAGTCGGCCCGACCCACCCTATGTCCATTGCGCTGGTTTTGTCCTCCTTGACGATACCCGGGTGCCATGTCATCGTCAGTAGCCCCTGAATCCTTCGTGATCTGGCTGCGGTTAGGCTCGACAACCTCCCAGCCGAGTGCCTCAGCCTTCTTCCTTTTTCCACATTCGTCTGAGCGCGCCTTCTTATCACCTGCAGGAAGATTGTGAAGGACTCATAGAACCCCTGTAGAGTAAAGGTAGTTAGCCGAGTAACATTCACCCGTAAGGCAGGAATATCATGGCAGATGAGTTAATAGCGAGTAAATCCTGGTGGTATCTAATCCAGCCTGAAGGATAGGGACCGGTTGATAGCCCAGCATGGGACATACCAAAAATCCTGACTAGATTTCCGAGTAGCACCTGGTTTTCCCAAGTGGCTCGAGCCCAACTAGTGTCCCTCTGAAGGAATGCCTCCGAAATCCATGTCAGAACCAGACTACAAGTCATGGCGCAAATGTTTCCGAGTGACAAAGCCTGATATCTGGATATTCCATTGAGTCCGGAAATTCCAGACCCCGAAAATCCTGGAGCGGAATTCGCGGGAATTTTGGGCGGAGAAAACGATGACTCCGAGCTGCTCGGCATCCGACTGGTGGCCTGCTGGAGGCACGCCATAACTGCCCTTCACTCGGGTGTATTCAAGTAATTATGTTCCTGCTTGAGGCCAACCCTTGAAACCGTAACGTTCAGTCCCGAGTTTATCGGTAACCAACTAGTGGTTTGCTGGGGACACGTTACAGTCGCTTTTATAGGGGTATATTCCAAACGGCTATTTAATCCCGGAACGCCAACCGTTGGGTCCCTCTTGTTAAATGACGCAGATTGTGGCTGCGCCGTGTCGTGGGCCCTGATGGATCGTGACGTGGGCCGTTATTTGGCGCAACAGAATCCGAAGAAGGCCGTGCCACCTGTGACGATCCCTTTATAAGACAGGGAAAGTGGCGGGTCCTACTCACGCCTTCTCACATACGCCATTGCCTCCATGCCCGAAAAACCCCTTTGTCTTCCTCGCGCTTCCGTCGACCTCAATCGCGCCACCGCAAACCCTAGGTCCACTTCGCCGCTAGCCCTGAATGCAAGCGCCCAATTGGTTCGCTGATCCAGACGACGCAGAAGAGGACGCATTGGTGTGGGCCAGCCTCGACACCGAGAGCCTTTCTTCCGGTGCGATGGCCCCCTGGTTGAAATCCACCACGACGGAGGCCCAGCTGCAAGCAATGGTGACGGGGGGTGCTGCCGCTAAAGGAGTTGGCGGGACGGCGCGCCGCTGCCGGCAAGGAGTTCCCGACGCCGGACACTAATGAGATCGTGGTGCATACGGCGTTCTTCCATCGAGGATTCTCGGTGCCGATGCATCCGTTCCTCTGGGGGCTCCTGTACTTCTACGGCTTGGAACTCCATAACCTCAATCCCAACAGTATTCTTCATGTCGCCACTTTCATTACCTTATGCGAGTGCTACCTCGGTGTCGAGCCATACTTCGCGCTATGGAAACAGCTCTTCCTGATGAAGCCACAGTCGTGCAAGAGCAATCCAGCCGTGGTGGGAGGAGCCGGCTTCCAGCTGAGATCGGGGGCAGCCAGCGGCTACTTAGATATCCCTTCCCCGAGCTCCAACAAAGGGTGGCATTCGGACTGGTTCTATTGCGCCAATCCGGCACCCTCTCTTCCCCAATTCGGTGGACAGCCTCCTCAAGTCTGGCCGAGTTGGACCGAGATGCCGCAACCGTGGGAGGAGGGTGCAGTCGAGGTCCTGAAGGGCGCTCTTGCCGAGGCACTCAGGGCTGGTGTCTCGGGGGTCGGTGTCGTTCGTACTTTCATCGCACGCCGAATCTAGCCCACGAAGCTGCGGGAGCACGCGATGTTTGACTACACCGACGAGCTGGATCCAACGCGAGAGTCGCCCGAGCTGGTTTCGAGAGCGGAGGTGCGGCACCGACTGGCGAAGCTGATGGTGCACGGAACGGATTTGGATGCCTCCTTGCACCCTCCTCCTTATAGCCGCGCCAATCCGCCGAGTCAGGTAAGCATCCTTCCGTTGTCGTTACTTTTTTCTTTGAGTTCTGGCTGAAATTGATTTGAGTCGTTGCGCACCCTGAACTTGCAGGTGCTCTTTGGTTTTAGTTCCAGCGCCCCCTTTCTGGAGAAGGAGGTTTGGAACTTGCCACAGTATGCCGACGTTCCCATCGGGGGGTTGCCGCGGGATGTAACTGGTTCATCCTCCTCCGGTGCCGGAGCGTCGAGGGGGAAAGCTCCGGCGATGGAACCCGTCGACCCTCCTCTGAGTGCGCTGGCTCTCGAGGAGGAGGAGGAAGAAGAAGACGAAGTTCCCCTCGTCGTGAAGAGGAGGAAAAGACCGACCGTCGACGCCGGGGAGAATCCCAAGGCGACCGGTGGCGATGTTCCTCCCAGTCGGGGGGCTAAGAGAACGGCCGACTCCGCCTTCGGAGGGCAGAGTGGCTCTGCAGTGCGGCCAACCCCGCCAGCTGGTGTGTCGAAGGCCAGGAAACAAAGGGCGGTCCCCCGATCCGTCAAGTGAGTGGTCTTCCTGCCTGTCCCCTTCTTTCGCTTTGTCGCCTGCCGGGAGTAACAGTGAGGGTCTTTGCAGGGTGAGCAAGGCGGTGGATCCCAAGGGCACTCGGGGATCCAACCGCAGGGGGGAGTGGGTCGGCGCCGGTTGCTGTGTCATCCACTCCTCCGTCTCCGTCAGCGTCGGCCGGAGCTGGTGCCCCAGCGAGTGCGCCCCCGACTCCTCCGCCTCCTTCGCCCGTGTCGGAGCCAGCCGAGGCCGGCACTGGGACGCCTGCCCCCACCGCCACAGAGGCGGCTGGGCCCCGCCAAGAGGAGATAGAGGTGGGCCGAGTGCCGCCATCTTTGTCTGGGCGCGAGCTGGTCGTCCCCCCGCTCTGAGTTCAAGAGAGGGACCTAGCGAATCCGGGTGTTGTCCTGCGAGCGGTGGACGACGTCTGGGAAGCCGAAGATTGGGAGAAGTTCTTCGAGGGCATGGCGAAGCTTGGTGAGAAGCTCCCACGTTTGCTGAAAGGCCTCCAGGAAAGCGCCAGCCTGGTGAACAGGAAGATCAACCCGCTAGCAGAGGTATGTGCCGTGCTTTCTCGCCTTGTGTTTTTCCCTTGTATTGCGGACGCATGGGTAGCGCGCCTATGAACTTGTCGC